>VYZQ01063217.1:4918-26148 GCA_013400655.1 Mystacornis crossleyi
AAAATGTCATAAAGGAGCCAAATCATTTTCCAGGGTTTCAAAATAATCTTTGACAGAAACTTTATTTGCTCCAATTTTTTATTAAAAACATACACATACTCAAAATATCAATGAAGCACTAAGACACCAGTCCACTAGACGTGAGCCTCTGACATCTTCCCTAAACTAACTCCTTCAGAACGGTAACTTAGATCAGTGAGATTCCAGTTATTTGAAATANGCTTCTGTTCTTTCCTTTTTTCCTGCTTCTTTCTTCTAAAGAAATGGATTTCTTCTAAATCTTCTAAATTTCTTCTAAAGAAACTATGGATTCACATTTCACATTTAAGGGTTTCCTAATTTTTACTACTTTTTATTGTGTTTTAAATGATTGTTAGAGCGTCACAAACATCCCCATACACTCTTTAATGGTTTACATTTCTGGATCTCAGATCTGAAAAGCCTTTTCACTACTAAAAGTGTGCAAAACTCAGTGAAATATCAAAGAGAAATGGGGAAATCTGTCCTTGTGTTCTGAAAGTCCACTGTGTGGTTTCTATCAGAAAACTGAAAGTACATCTGTTGACTGNAGACTCAAAACACCATAAAAATTAAGCAACAAATGGTGCTTTCATACATCCTTTCACCTAACAAAAAGGAAGAAAACTCTAAACCAATCACCAAAACTATAAAAGCAGGAAGCGATTAGGAAATGGCAGATTATCAATACCATGTTGGGAAAGATTAAGTACACAATAGTACTTAGAGGCACAGCAAGAAAAGAATAAAGTCAATGAAAATGTATTAGAANTTAATGGTTTACATTTCTGGATCTCAGATCTGAAAAGCCTTTTCACTACTAAAAGTGTGCAAAACTCAGTGAAATATCAAAGAGAAATGGGGAAATCTGTCCTTGTGTTCTGAAAGTCCACTGTGTGGTTTCTATCAGAAAACTGAAAGTACATCTGTTGACTGCCAGTACAGATGTGCAATTAATGCATTTTATGACATATGATATGTGGCTTATACTAAATTATGAATGATCTACATTTATACTACAAAAGAACATGACTTCTAGTTCAGTAAAAAGAGAAAAATGGGAAGAGGTAAAACNAGATCTGCAGAAAAGTTACTGCAAAATCTTTGTCATATCTCTGAGTACATCTGCATCAACAAACTAGAAAATATCACTTGGGTGCTGCCCACTTCTGCAAAGAGTTGCAGCTAACTCAGTGGAAGCGTTAACTCAATGGAAGTTTCTTCAAATGAAGAAATTTGTTTAATGGATTTTTTATTTNCCAAAGCTTGAAAGCTATAGGTGAATTATAGCACAACCTGCCAAAATGAAGTCACTAAAGCACATCCTTTGGGGACCACTTGACAGCAGAGCAAGACAGATTTTTTCTTTTAAATTTGGTCTTGTATTTGTTTTGCTTGTACCCTATTGCTTCTGAGCCTTTAATTTCAATCTTATGTAAATCTTGTTTTAATAGCATTGTTTCAGTGGTTCTTGGAGGGGCAGAGAGGATCCTCAAAACTACCAGGTGCATTGTCTCTATATGAATCAACACATTCCATGTAACAAAGGGATATGGAAGAATGGCCTGAGCAAACTCCAAGCCCCAAGGAGGACCTGCAGCACCTCGGCAGCAGTTAATGCAGATGGAGCCTGAATAACTGTCTCCTGGTGTTGGACAATGACCACAGACAGATGACTTCCTTCTGCAAAATGCAA
Organism: Mystacornis crossleyi; assembly: GCA_013400655.1. NCBI lineage: Eukaryota > Metazoa > Chordata > Aves > Passeriformes > Timaliidae > Mystacornis > Mystacornis crossleyi. The sequence continues at coordinate 6,633 of VYZQ01063217.1, forward strand.
CCTGCAGAAAAAAGGCATCTCAAGATCTTAGGCAGATCCCAGAACGTGATTTAAACTGAGGCCAAAAATGCACCCATAAAAAGCTCACACACTGGCTAACTGGAACTAGAATAGGAAGTCATAATTGACAGTATCAAGCATATACCAGAGACCACAGCTGTCCTCATCACCTGTTTGGGGCTGATAAGTCTCCTAGTGAAGCTCTTCTACCTAGATGATTGGGACCTAGATAGAGCTCCAGGAGAAGTATATGGTAATTTCTGGCACTGCATAACACACACGGTGTGAATACTTTTCTCCTTCTAAAAGTATGCTTCTCCATTCTGGTTTGCTTTTCATGTACAGTAACACTCACTTGTGAATTTATATAGACGTTAAAAAGCATAGAAAACAAAAGGATATTCCAGAAACTAGAAACACAACTATTCTTTTTTTCATTTCAGTAGTCAACATTTAAAAAAGCTAACTTGAGCAAATTTTTGGGGTCATTTAATAATTTATACTCATTTAAGAACAAATATTCAGAAAACAAAATAAAGACAGATAAAAAGATCTAAAAAGAGGTAAAATCATGAAGTTATTTGGCTTACAAAGAGAATATGGAACATCGTCTCTTATTATAAAAAATCTGTGAAAATTATTTTGGAGGCAATACGGTATTTCCCAATTACATATAAAAGCATTATTGCAGATATTACATACAATACGTGAACTTAACTTCAGCCATCTTCATGTCATACCTTTGTGTTACAAGAGTAAAAATACATGTCATAAGCAGATTTAACACCTTTAGATGACCTCTTATCAGAAATACGCCATGTTACTCAAATTCCATCTGTCACATGCTGTAGATACAGGTAAGTAAATATAAATGTCATTAAAGGCACAAGTTATCATACTTGGACAAGTTCTAGGATTTTATTTTTTGACAGCTTGCAATTTGGATATCTTCCAGTATCAACAAAACCTGTTCAAGCATGATCTTACCTTGTTTTCACTACATCAAGGGGATGCATCAGGCAAATTTCTACAAGACCTATAAAAGAATAATAAAGAAAGGCATAATAAACATTTGCACAAATAGTAATTTAATTTTCATTGACTCCAATAGTTTCTGAAATTTGAAAAGTAACGTAAAAACCCAAACATACCATTGATGATACAGTACTTATACACCTCATATATTAAACATGCTCTTCTCTAGTGTATATAAACCACTGGGCTTTTCAACATTAAACGGTGTTAATTGCTCATTAGAGTGGGGAAAGTGGTAACTTTAGCAATGCAATCAATTTAACCTTAGTTTTTGCTCAGTTTTCTGACTGAAGAACAGTGGGAACATTTGACCGGCATCATAAATAAATACATTAAGTCTTGCTGAGAGTAGCAAAGGAAGGCAGTTCAGGTTGGCACTTGCCTCTCTGTCATATAAGAATAATTCCTAAGGACACTGCAGGACTGCACTGGTGGCTCAGATGAACTTGATGTTAAGATGACATCTGATTCCTGAGTATCTGAGCCGCAGCCTCACTGGTTCTTTGTCCTATCCTGCCATGTGCTGATGCTGATGTGTAGTCCTGGCTTTTCCCCTTCCTCACCGCTCATCATCAGCACTTAGATTCACATGATGGAGACTTGCCACGTCCTGCCATCTAGTTTCCTGTCACTGAGTTTGAAGGACAGTATCAAGTTAATATTTATGATCATTGTTTTGCTGTATTTTCTTTTCACTCCATGCAACATTGTTTTGTTTTTCAATTCTGGATACAAGGAAGACAATACAGGTGATAATATCAGCCAAATGATATTAATATTAGTAGTAATGAGATTCATTACAAAGAATGTAATTTTTTAAATGAAAGCAAAAGCTGTCATTGTTATTTCTGTGCAGGTATATTTATTGCTGTAATTATTGTCCAGGAATTGCTTCTATTTTACTAAAATAAGACCATATCGCATTTCACGTAAGGGAACTGTCCCAAAACCTATAAACTGCTCCAACAGCTGCCAACAGGTGCTTTGTGAGTGGAGCTGCAACTGAGTATTTCAGTGCTGGCAGGGGGCATAGCCTATGAGTTTTCCCTTTCCAATCACCCTCCTTTTCCAAGCTCTCCTTGCCCAACCTTCCTCCCCCTACCCATTTTTGATCTTCTATTCCATCCTATTTTGGCAGATAGAGCCTACAGTAGGGGGCCAAGCATGGGGCCAAGGGTTGTTCACCCTATTCTGTTTTTGCAGTATTAATGACCATTTTGGGAGAAAACTGTAGAGTGCCAGAATTTGGCTCTATTTTCTTGGTCCTCATAGGATAATTTTTAATTCAGGCATTTTTCCAGCAACTGAATCAGATGAATTCCAAGGTCCTTGGCAAGAGCTCTGTTTTGATAACTTCAGGATTCTATTGGTTATCTGCCTTTCTCAGTCTTTCCTTTGTCTCATCATATAATTACACACCAGGTTTTAAGCGATGTATAGTTACTTGATTTCGCCAGACAGAATTTTTCAAGAGATGCTGGGATTATGACACAGCTCTCTGAAGAGCACCAAAGGACTGCACACTGTGCAAGACACTAATGGAACAGCTACAAACACAAAGCTACATTTTTCCATCTACTATAGTAGTCATGCGAATCATTACAACATCCTACTTGATAGCCTGCCCAGAAAGTGTGGTGGCCCTACTAAATTACAAGCACTCTGAGATGTGCTCAATAAAATAAAATATATTGCTCTTTCTTTAGCTAATGTTCATCAGCTTTGTGATAAATTCAATTAACACTATGAAAATCTAATTTACTAAATAGCTCTATCAGGGTGCAATATATCTTAACTTGTCACTGCAAAGACTACTGTTTACAAACTTTATTTCCATGATAAAGTTGTTAACATAGTTACAGATACATTGTCCAAAAAAATACTCTAATCGTCCCATTGGGTCTCCTTGGTGATGTCACATGCAAACTAACCCAGAGTGATTTATGATGGCCTAACTATGTTTAAAACAACTCAGATCCAACTAGCTGAACAAGAGCCCAAAGGAAATATAGGAAAGAACAATTACTGGGTCAATCCAACATTTGTTGTCTTCTGGGTGGGAAAAAATTCCCTGTGAAAACCAAATACTAACCATAAAACAAGACATAATCAAAATCTGTGTGTTGAAGAAATAACCAGCTGTCATCATTGACATGCTCTGAGTGTACACAAGTGGAATATCAACAACCAAGAAGGGAGTCCAGAATTCTATTATGTAAAACATTCTGCTCAGTAACTGAGCCTATGGAGGGAATAAAATGACGGAAAATGCTGACCCCCAAACTGACCCTCCTCAGTAAAGCATTTTCCCTTTCCCAAATAATATCTTCTGTCTTTAAACTGTTTCCCATTATGGATTACATTACATTTCTCTCTACAAGATTCACACTTAAAATTTCAAACTGGTCATCTTCACATACATCTCTTCAATGCAAACATTTTGGTGACTGGTGGCTATTTTGAGTTCCTTTGTTCTTTGTTGCTCTATTCCATCACTCACACAAGTCTTGTATCAATAATCATACATGGCTTGAGAATATTATGACACTGTTTAAAATGTGCTGTAATTGTAACAATCCGTCCGGCAAAACGTGAAAGCTTGAGATTTCAGCAGCACAGGATTATAGCTCTCCTTATATCTGCAAGGGTTTCCATACTTCATCCCTTCACTACATAAGGAGAAGAAGAATGCAATCTAGCTAACAGCTCTTGCAAAACAACACAGATAAAACCCGAACCATTTTGGACCTCCTTAGGAGAGGACTTATTTTCTTATCTTCAGCATTTCACTGATCCTCAAAGCTATGAAGTGAAAAGTGTGACGTGCCTGTGACAGACACTGATTTGTCTTTCAAAGAAACCTGAGCAGCTCACTCTCTATGTGTTTTCTGCATAATATATGAACACAGATTCAACTCCGATTCAAGAGATGTAGAGCATGATCCATGGGTTAGTTCAGACAACCCCCTACAGTGTAGAAGCCATTATGCACCCTCCTCCCCTTGTGTTACTCATTTCCCTGGAATAACACAGTCACTGGAGAAACACAACAGACAGGAGACTGGTCATAGAAAATGTGGCAATAAACACATCAGGCACTGTATATTGTATAGCTGGAACCGATGATATTTGTTTTGGCTTTTACATAGATATAGTTACAATGTACAAAATGATCATAAATATTTTATGCATACTATGCATTTCCTTTTGAGAATATAAGTCTGAAAGAAAGAATCTTGTGTTGATCTTTGTATCCTAATAAAAACAGTGACAAATTCCTCTTAAATACGCTTTTCTGTTGGCTAAAACACTCCATTTGACAAGATGAAGCACAGACTCTCTTCCTGATTGTAACAGCACTATTTCATAAACAATCAATGCCTGGAAAAAAGCATCTCTGCAGTCAATTCTGCACAGGTTAATTAATTTCTATCAGCCAGCTGTCTGACTTCACAGACACATAAAGCTTTTACCTGTTCTGTAAGGGTACATCTTCCTCAGAAAAGTCCACAAAATGTTAGGTTCACTGGGCAGCCAAGGCTCACTCCTTTCCTAGCGAAGCAGTCACATACTGTGCCCTTCTCAATTGTAGTACACATCAACGAGGCTCCAAGGAAAACTATACAACAGCATGCATAGACTCTGCTGAGAATGATCTACCTGTTAGCCTTCACTTAAGAAAGTAACACTTATTTTAACTCTTGCCCAGGATTCTATTTAGTGATGTGGTATGGGATTAACTAATGGTACCCTGGAGCTCCTCACAAACTTTAATTAATGTTTTAGGTAATGAGCCAAGTCAATGCTTTCCTTAGAAAATGTGGAGAAATGGAAAGTTACTCCAAAAAGTACTCCATAATGGCAGTGCTGTATTCATGAGTCATTCTTCCTCAGAGACCTAGTCTACATGGAGAAAATACACTAGAAAACATGTTAATTAAACAAGTTGTTGAATAGGATTTTCCCCTTGGTGTAGACAAGGATGTCTGTGTTTAAAAATGTGGTGGCTGATCACAGGAGGATCCCAGGAGGAGCTGTTGGTTTACTGTCACACTACAGAAGAAACCTTTCGCATGTCGACAGGAGGAGCTTGGTCATGCTCAACTTCTTGTTAGGTAACAGCGTTCCCTAACAGATGCAACCTGTCAGTGTAGCACTGCTATCTGGAATTGCTATCCCCAAAAGCAGGGTTGGGAACAGTGATTACCTGGCTTTCAAAAAAACCAAAAAAACAAACCCAAACCACCCTGGACTTCAGCAGTGGATGGAAATTTTTGTTGTTCGGTCTATAGTATTTGTGCTGAAAGTGGTCAGTGTTCTTGAAGCTCTCTCCATGAAATTCAGCTTGTGTTGAAATAATAATGGCTCCTTGGTTTTATGATATAGCAAAAAAACATTTTAATCTTCAAGGTTTCAAGTAAAGATTCCTCAAGGGCAGGAGAATCACATCCTAGGTATGTGGAAGACAGGAGCTGGAGATGAGTGTTTCAGGCAGCATTTTGTCTAGATCAGCTGTTGCTCAGCCATAAACCTCCTTCAGCCTCCAAATCCCAGTACACAGACCTAGCTAGAAACATGCTCATGCTCCATGCTCACATCAGAAAGCTCAAACTGCTCATCCTTGGCACTCACATTTCTTACCTATATCTCCTGCATTTCACTGCTGCCTGCCCAGCTAAACAGAGCATTACCCGATGGGAAACTGTTCAGTTCTATTGCAAATATAAAAGAAATCCAATTGTAGTCTATTATTTTTGCTGAGCTTGAAAACTGGGTTGCAGCAGTTAAGTGAATAAAGACAGAAAATGGTATGCATCTTCTCAAATAGTCATGCTCTGAACAAAAGATACTCAAACCTAAGTTGTGATCTATACCTGGACACACGTGCATAAAGCTTTATAGCCTTTGGGAGGGCAAATTCCACCTTGAGATACTGCATATACAAGCACTGAGAGGTTGTTGTAGTAATGATAAAGCAACATTTGCAATTCAGCATTTGACAGTAAGGAACACATTGAGAAGGCATTTATCTTGCCTCGGGGATTTTGCTGGAAAAATGAAAAAAAAAAATAACCCCCTCGAGATTACTGTATTTTAGTTCCTTTTTTTGGACTTATTGGATCTTTAGATTGGTGACAAATGGTCCTATCAAGCTACTGTAATTCCCTTTCACAGTAGTTCTACCATAGTATAGACATTTTTTCCATCTAACACACAGCCAAGCTGATACATGTTGATTCAATGTGAGTGGGATAGCTGTAAATATGCTCACCAAAACCATGGGTTCTCAATCAACAATGTCTACCTAACTTACATTTAGCAGAATTCTGCAATATTTTCTCAATGTATTTCTTGCCTCGGGGTAAAAAATACCTGACTTTAATGTTGAAAGCATGTATGCAAACTGCTCTAAATCTAGCACAAATTTATTCACTGTTTGCTTTCTACAACATTCAAGGCACAATCAGTCAAATCAGGAAATTATGCTCATGCTGCCAGCAATAACCACATCTTTATACCTACTGTTGCCTCGAATACAGCTCTATGAATGAATTAACATGCTTCACTAAAACTGCTCAATTCTCATTTATGTTCTCTAAGTACTGAGTGAAAACAAAGGCCATCTTCCAGTTTAATTTGATTTTTTATTTGCTGCTTACTTTAACATGAAAAAATTATGTCCTTGTTTCACAGATCTACCAACTTGATTAACCACATGCCTATGGCTTCACTGCAGAAATACTTACATATCTGACATTAAAGAAATCTATGACAATTTGGAGGATTGAGTTAATTTTAAATTATGTATAGTTAAACATATTTATAGTAAGACTGGAAGGAATTGTCAAATCAACAGGCAAAAATCAGTGGCTAGTAACAAAGAATCTTCTACTAGAGATACATGTCTTTGGAAGAAAGGTTCTTCCAGACGCCAGTAGCATATACTACTTTCACAGGCGTGCAGTTTCAACTGCACTACTCACACAGAGCTGTTCTGAGGCAAAATGCTATGTAGAAATGTTCTTTGTATGGTAAGACCCACAAAATTTACATTTATGAAATAGTCAAAAAGACAGTTTTAGAATTCTAGACTTTTCACACCTTTATGTGATTTTAAAATATCAAAGCTGTTCCAGTGGGCCTAAATAGCATGGAGAATAAAGATAATGGAGCAAAACACAGCACACAACATTAAAAAAAGCAAATATTTTCTTCAAGTTCTTAAATATTATTGAGGCAGTATCGCATGGATTGCCAGAATTTACCATTTAGAATGTCACAGGAATTAGCTAAATTTTAACTTTTGTTTAAATTCCTATTTAAAAGAGTAATAAAACCATTAAGATATCAAAAAATTTTCAAAAAATACACTGAGTTGGATTCACAAATACTTCTGTGCAAAGTCACTTTTTCCTAAATGACTAGCAATAAAGAGTTTATATAGCTAATAGATTTTTTCTTTAGTTAGTCTTTCTGATGCTATATTAACATTAAAACTTTGAGTTATAAAATAAACACTTGCAGTTTACAAACTTCAGTATCTGAGTCTCTAGACACAAGTGAAAGGCTATATATTGTGCAAATTCTCCGTAAATTTTTCAACAAGTATTACAGGCTATTATGTCACTCACATATGACATATTCTTTCCTTCACGTGTGTCTGAAATGGAAGTTTTTTAAACCATGACTGAAGGGACCACTGAGGTCAGCGCTGGGTTACATGATGTTTGTGTCACTACAGCTTCGGATATTTCAATACATATTGAATCAATATTCCTGCAACAAAAATGTGTAACTGATATTTTCTTTGCTGCTATAGTAAAATGCTTCTCAGTAAACTTGTTTTCACAAGAAGTTTGCCCATTCATGCGTCCCAGAGCTGTTGTAATCTTCATTGCTAATGCTGATCTAAGAGCATGGACATTATTTTATTTCTTGACACATTTAAAGTTCTCTAATGAATAAAGCAAACAGGTTATGGCTGCTTGGACTGTCACTCGATTGCCCTGGAGGGTTTTAATGTCTTTAAAATAGGCCTCCTAGTTTGTATTTAACTACCTTGCCCACAGAGGTCTGAGGGGTAGAGCAGATCAAAGATGTGCTGGCAACATAAAAAGCAGCTGTCCTTCATTTACCTTTAATTAGCTACATCTGACCAGATTCTTTATGGCTTCTTTGTCACACATTCAACAGTCTATAAGCCTTCTGACCGGTCCTTAAGGACTCTACCATTACATGAGTTTCAGCAAAATACAAATTAAAAATACGAGATACAGAACTTTGAAAAGATATTTGGTCTCACTGCGGAAATACTGCCTGAGGCATTAGTATTCTGGATCTATCTGCAAAAGCCACAAATTGCTCAGTATTTGGAGTGTCAAAATGGAATGGATCCTGAGCTTAGTTTAACTATTTATAGTTCTTTGTACACTACTCAACATTGCAGCGAGCAAATATCACACAACAAGGAATCCTACAGAAAATGGAAAGCCAAGCACGTGTGCCTCTTGGCTAGGACACGATGCTGCTCTCGCAGGAGCTCTGGCACTCACTGTAAAGGAAGTCACACACCTGCCCACCCCGCTCGTTTTTCACCTCCACTTTGCACAGAATGCACACCAATATCCAGTAAGATTTTGACTAAGGAGAAAGTTCTGTTGCTGCTGCAGGATCAATTAACAGTTCGTGTACATTATAGCCTAGCAGTCAGGGTGCACTGAAAGCTTGTATCATCAAACTAAAGCCCGTATGGAATAAAAAAAGCTGTTTAACACAGCAGCTGGAGTGTATGCTAAATGATTCAAGTTATTGGTACTTGATCACACAGGTCATTATATTAACCCATTGAGATGGACATCTTCAAATTACCTGTGTTTTGGGTTAGGTCCTTTCACAAAAGATTAGCTAACATAAGAAAAATATATAAAAGATACATATGAAGTGGAAGGGTTTCAAAAATTGATTCTATTGTCTAAACTACCCCTTTATATCTTCCTCAGTATGTAAAATAAATTTATAACTTCATATTTCTTTACAAAATTCCAACCTTTCAGACTTCCCTAGGAAAGTTTTAGTTACTCACATCTCCAAACAAGTTAGCATGCCTTCAAAGGCATTTGTGGTGGGGTACATAAACAAGCAAATAACCCGCCTCAGTGAATGTACCTTAGCCAGCAGGTGTGGATGGAAGCTTTATCCTTCAAGGAAAGTCTCTACTTACGAGCAGTATGCAGCAGTAACTTTCTCCCCAAGACTATGAACCTTGAGGGATTACTGTTACACCTCAACCTTACTGTCACAAAGTTCTTTTTCAGTACACAGTGTACATGTAATGTACATGGTGCTTGACCCAGTGCACAGCTGACAGACTTATTCATCATTTATTACAAGGGCATGCATTTTTCATCTCTCATTTGAAAGATTTGATTTAAACCAGGAGTCAAATATATTTCCATATATAACGAAAGGAGAAACATGCATGAATAGATAAAATTAGGGGACTTAAAAAACAATTAAACATGCTTACTTTTGTCCCATAATTCCTAAAGTTAATAGTTGAACAGTTATTAACAAGATGTGAGTTTTAGAAATGTTTTTTACCACCAAAATAAAGACATACTGAAGTACCTAGAGGTATGAATAACGAAACGACAGTACCAGTTTCAGCTCAGGTGGAGAAAGCAAATAGAGATATGCATAGTAATGCTGAATGTGTAATATAGATAATGGTAATTTTCTATGTACTAGTCCATTTTAACTGAAAATACATCACCTTCTACCGGGACACTCCTGGGATCCAAAAACTGTCAAAGAAACAGCTTGCCCAAAGACAAACCTAACTGCAGGAATAGGAATGGACCTAAAATATTACCATTACAAAGCACTTATACAATGTAGAATAAAACCTTATTTTTCTTCTGAAACAACAAAAATAAGTCATTCTTCTGGGTAAAAATATCTAAACAGTTCAATAACCCATAAAAATTTTGTTAAAAATACACATGCAAGACATAGAACAACTACTGTTTGAGATCCTTAGAGCAGTCGCCTTTGGAACAGCTGCTGAAGTGAACAATACTATGAATAAGCAGAACTGCAAAAAATGTATTGTGAAATCTCTTACTCTGGGGGAAACCATGCGGTCACAAGTGACCAGCTATCCTAGGGTGAGGTCTCACTCATTTTCTTCACTAAATTTCAATGGCTTCAATTTCCTGCTTTTATGAGAAGAAATGTTACAGAAATATCAAAAAGGAGTGATTCCTGTTCGCAAGATTCCTTTTGTTCAAAATCTATGAATAGTATTTTAGACAAAATATACCCCAAAATAAATTATATATGCTTTAAAACACTACTTATGACTATAAACATATGTTTCAAATCAATGATTTTATATGGAAATACATGAAATTTGGCAAAAATAATAGCTAACTTGCCACTGGGGGAAAGCTCAGTATTGGATGGCTATTGCCTAGAAAATGAGATAACTGAACCACAAAAAAGCAAAAATTTCAGAACTAGTTTATAGTGACATGTAGGTTTGAACAATTACTTCACCTTAACATATCAAACTGTGTTTATTTTAGTTTTGTAAAGTGGCTTTCTAGCCCTGTCTTTGCTAATCTGTACTTGAATGACCTATGAAAAAGTTTTGGTTCCCATCAAGATATTGAACAGCTTTTTCCAAACTCTCCACTTGTTGCTGCAATATAAACTGAACAATACATGTTTTTTTCCATTTGCTGTGAAGCAACTGTGTGGCTGGTAAGACTTTATAAAATTTTTATGAAAACCTCAACTACCTTTAGTTCCCTACCTACTGGAAAGATTTATAATCCAAAAGTATAGGCAAACTAATGCTATACAAATGTGCTAGGTCCATTCCAGATGGCTACTGAAAAATTTCCTTAAAACAGACTCTTTCTACTGTTTAACAATGAATACTATTTAAAAGCAAATTTAAAACAATGTTTTCTCCCATTTCAGCTGCTGTAATTTAGACTATTAAAAACATTTTCACAACAGAGATTCTTAATCTTTTACACACTTAAAATAATATTTAATTTTTTTAGAAAAGCAAACATTAGGACTCCAAAAATTTAGATTTTCACCCAGGGTTTGAATATTCCTGAGATTTTAAAATCCATTTTTGTTGGGGTTTTTATCTATTTCAGTATTTACAACATTACACATTGACAAAAGAATACATTACTGTGAAAAGTAGGTTGATATGTTGCCAGTTTAAGATTTGGGTTTTCATTAAAAAATTTGTACTTATTTGCAGGCAGTGCTCAGCAATTTCCTTGTACTTTACACAGGTAACTAGAAATTGAATATTTTTGCAGAAAAAAAAACCAAACCAAAACTCATCTTTGATTTGCTGCAGTCCAAAATTTCCACTGAAGTTGTAACTTTTTTTTTTCTATAATGGCGACAGGCTCAAATTCCAAAAGATGTCTTAAGAAGAATATACTCGAACTTTATGCATCCAAGAAAAGTAGAACTGCAATAAGCGTAGTTCTGCAGAGATCGAAAACTAGATTCATCTTTCTTTTTCTCCCCCCATGTCCCACCAATATTAAGAACACTTATTATGTAAGTGTCAAAATAACACTTACATAGTGTTTTAAAGGGGATTAAAATAACAAAATTCATCCCAATTACAAGACGACGCCTAAAACAACTGCTTTGTATAATAAGATATTAAGGATTGAATCCCCTGCTTATTAAAATGGAAGCAGTTTCTTAACATTTCAGAGAAGTCTGTATGTGTACTAGAAGGAACCAGATTCTTGGTGTCAAGTCAACTAAAACACAATGACCAATTATCAAATATCTGTGGATAGAATAAAAAGATATAAATTATTTTCTTGGATGTGACCTGTGTACACAATGATATTCTAAGGTCTTCTATTGCATGCCTTTTTTGTTGAATTCTATATTGTGGCAACAGGTGATGACAGCACCATTATTTTGTGTTATTTTAGCAGTCACTGGTCTTCCCAGTATTTTTCACCACTCCCATTTGCTGGCAGTATATCATGGCAAAGAATCAAGAGAAATCCACTATGAAGCTGATTGTTAACTGGGAAATGTCAACATGCAAAGCCATGTTTAGAATTAACCTGTCTTTAACATTTTCAGGCGCCCACACCCTCTCTTCTTTCCAAACCTTAATTACATCAGCAGCTTGACAGAATCAAAAAAAAACAGAACAAAACAAAAATGCAAAGAAGAAGTAGAAGGGGAAAAAGGTGTAGCTCTATTTAACACAAAGACAGAGCAATAATCCTCCAACATAGGCACAGAGGCTGGTAACACTGAACTTGCCAAGAGACAAATGGCTTAAAAAAATAAATACCACCAGTTGAGAAAGAATAACTTTCCACTAAAAGAATGAGGACTTACCACCACTGACTGTAATGACAGAAATTTTCAACTTCTTCCTCTGGGAAAATACCTGTTTTTTATTGGTCAGTAACTATGTATGTAACTGAATTCTTAAGGATCCTTTCTCACAGAAGATGCATTTTCTCCACTAGTTGTTTTAAAATGAGATTTTCTTTTTTCAGAACAAAATGAACCCTCAAAACAAGCAAGGATTCTATAACGCCCTTGTTATTTCTTTAACACAAGCTCTAACCACTGACAGTGGTCTACTACATGTCAAGTACAAAAGGGTAACTGTCAGTCTCAACATGGCTATGGTATCTTTAGAGGGTGTTTGTCACCTGAATAAAATGCCTCTGCCATGGTGTAGTGGGCCACACTACTTTTGATGCTAATAACAAAACTCTATATCCCTTAAATTATGTCCGTACTTTCCCTGCACTAATATGTGTGGCAGAGCCAAGTAGTGTAATGCAATGAGCATCTGAAAATTACTCTACAGATCCAAGTTTCTGGCATCTAAACAGTGGCTATCCTGAAATGTGCACTTCAAAGTCAATTCTTCATTGTTCAAACCTCTCCCCTCCACATCATCAATCCATCCTCCTCTCACAATAATTAAAACAAACAAACAAACAAGCAAACAAGAAAATCAGAGTTCCTGTATACTGGCAAGTTCAAGTGTTGTCCTCTTCTCAAACTGTGAAAATTAGGAATAAACAGATCTGCAAGATCCACCCTGTGAGAATCAAAACCAGTTTGAGTGCTCGCAGAAGGCAAATGCTGACATATGCTTCTTCTATATTTTGACATCAAAGAAGCAAAATTCCCTGCAAAGTTCCTAAAGACACAGTATTTGCATTTTACATTATTATTAGAGGACTGTGACTAATACACTCAACTAATTAAATAAATTCCTTTTCCTACCTTTTTACATCTATATTTGGAAATAATTTAACACAATAGAAAAGAATGACAAGATTAAGCAATTAGTGCTGAGGCCCCAAAATACCTAAATTACATACGCTTTTAGTTAAAACCAGACTTTGTCTTATCCTTTCACTTGGACTTCTTTTGCTTGTTAGGGTTTGCAGAATGCTTGGTTGAAGAGGTGACCCCCGTGGGGGGGATTAGCATGAGTGGATGCGTGGGGCACGGGGTTTCTCTGTCCCTGTTCCCTGGTCATGTGTACCCCAAATCCTGTCCCCCATTGGTCAGTTTGAATGTAGCCCGCGGGAATCCTGTACTTAAGGGAGTGTTCACGGGACCCCGGGGGGGGGGTTGTTCCAGACCTGTTCTGGGGGCAGTCGCTGTCGGAGTCCCTGCTGGGCTCCGGCCATGTGCGGCCAGGGGGAATAAAATCTGAAAACATCTATCAAATATCGTCTCCTTGATTCTTCCACGGGCCAAGGCTGTCTCCCAGGGAAAGGTTGCAGCCACCCCACTGCAACACTTGTTGAACTAACAGCAGAGCAGACAGCTTTCACTGAAAAGGTAAGGAAAAGAGGTTTCTGTGAAGAGAGAAAAATAAGTTTCTTTGCTTATTTTCCTGAACTGCCAGAGAACATAGCCTAGTCTGCTTTAGAGCTAATTCTCTGATCAGTTTTGATGTGATATCAAAGAAAAAGAAGATACAATATAGCTTTTGAGGTATTGTGCAGCTCATCTAATGCTGTTGCATCACACCAGTGGCAAGTAGCACAGCACCATGGATTCAGCGTGACGAAGGTCTGATTAGAGCATGGTTCCATAACGCAGTGGAGTTTTTTAGTGTCAGGAAGCCACTGTTACCATCTAGATCTGATATTTGTCTCAGAGTTCCCTGCTTTCACAGTTCTTTGCAACTTCTGGCACTCAGCCACATATGGTGTCGGCAGTATGTAGATTTAGAAGTCCACAGACTAGCCACCCTTTACAGGGAATGGCGGAAGGAAAAGCCAATTTATGACAGGGAGAGGTTGTAATAGGAGGAATGCATGGGAAAAATCTGCGACTTGAAGAAAGAAAATGGAATTCAGCAATGTCAGATAGTATTTGTATATGAAATCTCACAGAAGAAACCAGTGGTGCAGTTTTTGTCGAAAGCCACATGTAAAACTGCATGTAGGGAACTGGGGCAAACACCAGCACCTAAGCTGAAGAGAGACTGCCAATGTCCACATTCAGCTATGTAGAAACTGGAAGCTTTCTACTGATGAAGACAGTGTCAGGGCCGCAGTTTCAGAAACTGCTTTAAACAGACATTTGCTCATTGGCTGTCCTGAAGCACAAGTGTGAAACTGCAGCACTGAAAATTCAGTCTGTAACACAGAGCATTCTTGCTGCAGCTACTGATGAGAACTATTAGCGATATAAATTTTGTTATGCTCTATTCTTGAACATGTGCTTTTGTGCACCACTACACTGGTTATTTTTGTTTTACATGAAATCATGGCATGATTTAGATTGGGAGGGACCTCCATTTAGTCTAACATTAGAAAATCCTGGTCTGCTCCACTTGGGTGCTATCCACAAACTTGCTGACAACGGCTTCCATCCCACCATCGAGTATGAACACTACTGTTCACAGTATTGCTTCCCAAGCAACACCAGTGGTTACTGGCTGCCAGCGGGACATCTCACCACTGATCACAACTCCTACAGACCAGCAGTCCAGTCAATTTTCCACTTAGTGACCACTGATCAAGCTCACAACTCACCAGCATGGTGACAATGAGTCTACAGGAGGCTGTGTTAAACATCTTACTAAAGTCAGAGTATGCAACAGCCACCTGTACACAGAGCAAGGCACGCCATTACTGTACGATTAGTAAATGTAAAAATTGGGAGACCAAAGACTTAGGTGTGCAGATTACTCTGAAAACAGATACAAACCTGTTACTTTTGGGAATAGTCTTTCACTTGCTTAAATAAAATCAGGCCTTTAATATATTTGCTCCTATTCTTATTTTATTTGTGATATTGGTTCTAACAGATATTACTTAAAGAACTCTTTAAAACAAACTAAGAGTAATTTAGTGAAATGTAATTAATGTAATTGTGGAATACATAGGCTCTTTCACTTTTATCAAACTTAATGTCATAAATCAATGAAAAAAATGTCTTTGCCAGCTTCACTGTAACAGAGCAAATCTTACATTTCAATTAGGGCAAACACATAACTTAAAGCTCAGAGTCCTGTTTGGTTTTCATTTTCAAATCCTTCTTTTCTCTGTACACAATATATATTCAGCATTTTTCATCCTCCACTTTTGTCTGTATCTGCCATGACAGATCCAGATAAAGAGAAACATCAAGTTACAAAACATGAAAATTCCATGAGACTTGAAAAAGCAAGAAATGACAGTTTGAGAACTTTGAAATTAGCAGACACAGAGAACACTCAGTTTCTATTATCTAATAATTCTGATATTCCTTATATTCCACACTCACAGCTTAATGCTGCAGATACTTTAAGTAAGCTACTTGATCTAGTGGAAGGCGTCCCTGCCAATGGCAGAGGGGTTAGAACTAGATGATCTTTAAGGTACCTTCCAAACCAAACCATTCTATGAGTCTATGATGTTTAATTTGTCGGTTAGATGTTCCTATCCTGGATAGCCTATGAGAATAAAATTAGTCTGTTCATTCAGAGTTAATTCCAAGAATTCATTCTTGCAGAAACCATAAAAGTCCTTTAGAAGACCACCTCCAGGAGCCCTGAACTCTGGAACTATTCCACTAGGAAAGCCTGTGAGACAGCAGCCCTGCACTACTGAGCTGCAGAAGAGAACTGAAACTTGATACTTAAACTGGAGAGGATATCAGCTGTGTAGCTAATTACCACCATTTTTATGGTATATGTATAAGTACATGAATAAACACTTTGTATATGTTGCAGAGTCCTTAATTTATAAATGGTCTAGATTGCAACTTTTATTTGGTTTCCTACTATGAGACCCAATAAAGAAAACTTCACTGTTTTCCTCCGAAATGATGGCTGGTGCCTCTGCACCTGACTATAATCATTGTAGAAGCCTGTACTGGAAAGCAACCCAGTTCTGACTACAAATGTATGAAAAAAGTAGTTTTTCTTTTTAAATGGAAAACTGTTCTGAGGAAAGCAACACACCTTTCTGAACTATTACACTCCGTTTTAAACAATAGCATTCATCCACTTAATTTGGTACCAAAGCACTCCTTCTCAGATGAACAAACAAGCATCGGTTGTCACTTTAAAAACAGTAGGAATCTTGAAGAAGTAAAGAAGCTGAAAGTACAGCAAACACCAACCTTTCTTTTAACTTAAATACAGTGTGTTTTTCAAAGTTCAACATTATCAAGTGCTATCACAACTACAAAGATTTTTTTCCCCCACTCTTGTAAACTAAACCATCAGGACAGTTTCTCATTAAATAGTCTTTGAATAGTGATTTTCCATGGACATCATCACGTTTCAGAGTCAAAGCTCAGATGTTAAGTTTTGCATCTCTGTAGAGCAATGTGCTATACAGCAGATAAGTGCATAGAACACAAACATTAATCAAAAAAATATTCCTCTATGAATCATATAATCATAGAATGGTTTGGGTTGGAAGGGACCTTAAAGGTCATTTAGTTCCAATCCCCCTGCCCAGGGCAAGGACACCACTCCCTAGATCAGCTTGCTCAGGACCCCATCCAGCCTGGCTTTGAACACTTCCAGGAATGGGGCATCCACAGCCTCTCTGGGCAACCTTTTCCAGTGCCTCACCACCCTCTGAGCAAAGAATTTCTTCCTAAAATCTAACTGAAACTTGCTCTCTTTCACTTTAAAGCCATTGCCCCTTGCCTGTCACTCTCTGTCCATATAAAAAGCCCCTTTCCCTCCTTTTTATAAGGCCCCTTTGGTACTGGAAGGCCACAATGAGGTTTACCCAGACCCTTCTCTTCTCCATGCTGAACAACTCCAGCTGTCTCAACCCATCTTTGTAGGAGAGGTACTCCAGCCCCAATCATCTTCGTGCCCCTCCTCTGGGCCTCCTCTTTCTTGTGCTGAAGACTCCAGACCTGGACACAGAGCTCCAGGTGGGGTCTCACAAGGGCAGAGCTGAGGGGCAGGATCACCTCCTTTGCCCTGCTGCTCCCACTGCTTTTGATGCAGCCCAGGATGCAACTGTCCCTCTGGTCTCCAAGAGCACATTCCTGGTTCACGTCCGGCTTTTCACCCATGGGAATCCCCAAGTCCTTCTCCACAGGGCTGTTCTCAATGACTTGTCCCAGTCTGTACTTTCATCGGAGCTTGCACAGCAGCAGATGACCAAGGAATCTGGCAATGCATATGTTATACAATGGCAACAAAAAGGGTAAAACTTCAGTAAAGACAATTTAACCCAGGTCAGCTGCAGAATTTAGATGGCTACAGCTGTACTCAAACTTTGCACACATGGCACCACCACTTCACAACAACTGCCCGTTCTTTCCCTTTATCTACATTTATAGTAGCTTTTTATGCACAGCCTAGCAGTAGGAACCATAATAACTCACAGCTTTGATTTACTAATGCTGTTATTTCTAAATAAACAGTATTTTCCAATTTTCCATCTTATGCCTTACTGCTTTCTTTTCACTTAAACCATATTTGCTTTCAGTTGAAGGCACTTTTTTTTTCTGAGACGCATTAGAAAATGTATTAAATATTCTCCAAAAGCACAAATAAATATTTAAGACCTGCATATTCTTGTTGTTCCCTGAAGATCTTGTGCGACACTGTCATTCATTAACTTGCTCTGGGCCATTACATTTCTACACATTTTACTTATACTGGCACGCAGCCAGAACTGAATGCTCAACTCTAGAAAGTCCACATGTTTTTGTATTTTTTGAAACTAGCATGACAACCATTCTGAAGAGTAGCTCTCACCTGGTACGTTAAACTGTAAAACCATGAACATTGATGCTCTTCTCTCTCTATTTAGTGCTGAAAGTGAAACTATTTTTTCAGGTGCAGCCAAAGCCATATGAAATCTCCCTAATGTGTAGACATTCTGCAGCCATGTTTTTAATGGAACAGATCCATTAAACTTATCTAGAAAAGTAAAAAAGTAAATGCAAGTTTTAAATTGAACCCTGTGTATATTGCTGGACAAAAATCATAGCTCTGACAAATGCTGGGTAGCACTTGTCTCTTTCTCAACTTAAGAAGAGACTGAGAAGCAATGCAGTGAAAAAGATCCTTTGTGCAGAGAACCACAACACTTTTCCTCCAACATATGAATGAATCATAATTGATTCTGATGAAAACTGGGGAAATACCGAAACTCAAACAGTATCATAGATCTGTAAAACTAGCAAAATATACATTGTTTACTTAGTTTGCACATCAACATGTAAAAAAAGGTTAACATCAATATATATCGCCTGAATAAGTTCTTAGACCGTATGTGGTAACTAAGCACGAGAATTACCTGTATTCAAATACTTAGCCAAAGCCCTTCAGCAATACAATGTGAGGATTTTTATTTAAACTTTTTTTTCTACCTCTCATGAAGCCCCTGAAAAGGGAAGAAGGAAAACTGAGGCTTTAATATAATCTCATTGGGATTTTTAAAGTAGAGTAAAAGGTGTAAAATTCTTTTCTACTGAAAATGTTTCTATCAGTTCTCCACCGACTACCCCCGTAAGTTTGTCTTGTTCTGATATTTCCTTTCTTACTGTTTCTGAGCTATTTAATGACAGGTACTCTCTTTAAACTGCAGTACTCAAATTATTATTAACACTCAAATAAAGTTTTAAAATCCATTTCCTGTGTGTTAATTGCTTACACTGCTTGAGAAGCTAGGAACAAAGGGGATTAGAAGAAAGCAACCCTCATTTGTGCAAGCTCATAGGCACTGATCTCCTGAAAATCTGGCCCAACCAAAATAATTGGACCTTTAGGTTTATGTGCTTATCCAGAAAAAAATTAATACCAAGTTTTCAGGAAAATGCTGTAATCTTGCTGGATGAGGAACTAATTTGATACACTACAAAAATAATTAATGTGTACATACATAGATTGTTTAAAAACAATTTACTTCCTATTTCCACTTTTAAATTAGAGAATCAGTAATTAATTGAAAAATTATTATTT
>VYZQ01063218.1:32073-44165 GCA_013400655.1 Mystacornis crossleyi
TGTACATGTTTTTATCTATTTTATCATGTCTTCATCACCTCATTGTTCTGATGACTCTTTTGTTTTTCATTCCTCTATTTGCTCAACCCCAGATGTTTGCAGTATTCATTGTTAAAGTAAACATTCATGATTCATGCTTACTGCAGTCCTCAAGGACTTGGAGAGATACTGCTCTGACTGAAAGTCCAGCAAGAATCTAGTGCGTGAGGTTGTCTTGCAGGGTCCAAGACAGCTGGGAAGTGCTGTTTATTGGTGAAGTAGTCTTTTACCTAGCTCCATAAAAGAAATTAAATTTTAAGTACAGTGCTTCCTGCATTGCACATTTATCCTTGTACAAGGCCGGACAAAAGTTGACATGGCATAAAATACTTTCCCATGAGAAGAACTGGGTATATCTATAGATTAGGTCTAGGCTGACAGCCAATTTGTGATCTGTACAACTCCCTGATACAGGCTTGCATTCTTTTTTTCAGAGAATACTTTTTTGTGTGTGGCAAGTTGTAACTGACACTATCCTACAAAAAATTGTGTTCAAGTTATGCTGTAACTAATTAGGGAAAAGTTACTGCTTTTTCTTGGTGGTTCATTTGATGTAAGGGCCAAAAGGGTTTGAATTCAATGATCTCATAATCAAATCAGGTCTGCTTGCATTGAATGTTTTAGCCATATTAATTCATGAAAATAATCGGTATGCTCACTTTTAAAAAAATTTTTTCAGGCAGAAAAATCCCCTTGACTTGAACATCTAAGAGTTTTCCTCTTCCTTTTCCTTCAGCTCTTCAGGGAGATTCCCCAAAAGAGTTTTCAGATCTGCCGTTCAATTCCTAGCTTTTTCTCCACAATTCTTCTGAATGAAAACTAAGGCATAGTCCCAAATATTCTTCTATCTCTTCTCATCCTAAAAGTTCTCGAAATTTAAAAGCACTTATAATGATTTTAGGATAAAGCTCACTTTTTTTTTGCCTGTGGCAGTCTTATTAGTCTTATTAGGCAACAGGCAGAGACTGATGCCCAGAGAGGTTGTGGAGTCTCCCTGACTGGAGATATTCAAGCACTGCCTGGACACAACCCTGTGCAATGAGCTCCAGGATGACTGCTTGAGCAGAGAGGCTGGGCCAGATGATTCACTGTGGTCCCTCCCGACCTGACCCATTCTGTGATTCTGTAATATAAATCGGATGGGAAATGGCCTTTTATGTCCATATCCACAGCACCTGCAAAAACTGAGCTCAGCTTTATTGTCTTGTCTCTGTATGTTTTCCTTTTCTTAGAACACCCCACTCCCAAGCAAATAAACAAAAAACTAACATACACTTAATCCTATAATGCTGAGACCTCTTAAGATTTTACTCCAAAAAAGTTAGTCCGACGTATTTCAGTTTCTCAGAAAAACAGTACCCTAGTCAATGATATAACCTAGTAATTTCAAATGTAAGACTACTTGTGGGGGACTTGGACTAAAATGCATTTGTAAATGTAACTGTGATAGGCCATAATATGAAAAAAAATTTTACATGTTAGAGTTTTGTGTGAGACTTTCTGTGAAATATTTGGCAGTGTCTTATCAGTATAATATCTACCACATTCCAGTAAGCCACAACATTTTAGTTGCCACAAAAGAAAAATAAAATAAAAATATTAAATATGTGAACAGTTAATACAGCAACGAAAACCAAAAGTAAGTTTTTTGGCAACCTAAACAAGGAAAATCAAGACTGGATAATTTATTAATTATTTACCTTCATAAAATTTCCTTTAGAAATTGTTTTATATAATGAAATATACATGTTTCACATGATAGAAAAATATTTTACTAATAAAATGCCCACAATCCAGCAATAAATACAGTCACATAAGTGGTTATGCTTTTGCTGCCTTATCCTCAAGAGTTTTAGTTGTCAGTAAAAATTACATGGTGTATTCATTTATTTTCCTATGTTAAAGAATATGCAATTTACTTTGAATGACATTAACAAGCCTGAAAGCTTGTTTAAGCTTTCAAAATATTTCAAAATACTAAAATAATCAGTTCTTACAGTCGTTAAAATAGAATTTCAAGAACAGTAAGGTTTTCCTCTGAAAAAAGGTGTTCTAATATATACAGTGATATTACTAGATAATTATGTAGTTTAAAACATAGTTCAGTATCTGAACTAACCTGCCCTCTCTAATCCACGATTCAAAGGAGGTTGGATGTTAAAAGAATTTCATTAGTTGAAGCAATGTCATATTGATTGAGTGTAATAGTCTTTTGGGAAATTTCTCAGATGTTTAATCAAAATGGGAGTGCCCAAGGGCACAGGAAGTTCCTGCTCTGCCCTGTTGGTCATGGAGACCATGGCAAGATCTCTTCACTGATCCCAACAATCATTCATGATGTGCATTTTATGTGGGTATCTGAAATAGTATAGTGCTAAAAAAGTCCTATTACTCATGTTTTCATTTCCACTCCAGGGTTTTACAGGTATCAGTGGTGTGGACCCCAGAGTAGCTGTGGCAAGGTGTGAGGTCAGGGGAATTGCAGAGATGGGTCTCTGTCCCTTCATGCTTTTTGCACCCCTCTCCTTCTATTGCTTGCACTCCTAATGATATACATGGCACACTGAGAGAATGCTTGGGAAGTTCTGTCACATCGCACTTTCTCATCCTACAAGGAAATTTGCTTTCCTGTGGACTTCTGTCTTTCGTTTGCAGCTGGATGACCCAGAGCTCATGGGCAGTGGAGCTGAGGGCTCCTCCCTCCCTCAGTCAATTACCATTTTTAGAGTGTCTCCTCTGCCCGTCAGTCTTTCTTCAACAGGACCTTTTGCTTTATTGAATTCTGCACTGCGAAGTCAGGATGGCACTACAGCAAGGTGTGACACGGCAGCAGGGCTCGCAGTGACCCTGCGTAGGGCACACAGGGAGGAGACACCAGCAGAGCTGCACCAGAGGCAACCTGGTTGTTCCAGCTGCAGAACAAGTGCCATGTGCTAAGGGGGTTTCCCTCTCTCACCTCTGAGAAGATTCAAATCAGTGCTGCAAAACTTAAAGCCAGATACTATTCAGGCTCAGATCTATGTTTGGCTGGAGTTCTGGTAGCCTCCTCAAAGGCAAGTTTGATTTTATTTTTTTTTATATCAACCAAAGGTGCTCTATTGACTTACTTTGACACAATTCAATAAAATGCACAAAGATCTGTCTCCTTTCATTTGCAAAAGATGGAAAGATGATTGGAATGGAGATCCCTGCCAACTCCCCCTCCCCATCGAAGAAAAAGGAAACATCCCACATCCCCTGTGCTGGAAAGGCATCTGAATTTAAGCTGCCTCTAAATGCACGAGGGCTTCTTTTGCAGAGGAGCCACTGAAATATGCAAATTGCTAGTGCCAGCACTCTGCATGAGCCCAGTTGCCATGGATGAGCATGAGGTAGAAGGTGGAATCCCAGGCATTCAGGCCCCAGGCTATATTTTCCTTTGTCATGAATAGAGGCAACACTTGGCATGGGAGTCAAGTGTAAATAGGAAGCCAAGGTGTTTGGTGAAAAATCAACTTCATATGTTCAGTTGGATGGTGGCAGCCAGCAGCAGGGCAGTGCCATTATGATGTAGGTCTCTGGAAGTGAGGGCAGCCCCTGGGAAAACTCATACCAAGGGACCCACCCAGCTGTTCTGCACTCCCCCAGTCAGTGGCTAAAGCAGCTGGCTTGCCTCTCCTGATTTGTTCAGTCATTCCCCCCCAAAATTTTTAGAATCTAATTTAAAACAAAAGGCTTGAATTTCATTGCCTAAAGAGTAAATCAGGAAATTTTGTTTTTCAAAGATGCTGAACATCTACGGCCTCTGCTGAGCTCAAAAGGCAAAGCGGGCAGCAGCCACAAGCTGAGCTGCAGAAGAACATTATACCTGAAGCCCAGCTACCCACTTACTGCACTGAGCTTGGATTTGGATGCTTCATTTAGGGAACCAGAGATGAATCATTGTGGCCTTTGACCTTGAAATCCATGTTTCAGTTTTATCCTCCATGAAGCAATAATAAAATTTACCTCCAGTATTTTGAATGCAATCAGGAAAAAGCAGTGAAATACATCATGAGCTGCATCATTGCATAATTGTATATTTTCATTGTATATATACTAAAAAATAATATACCATGCAATTAAAGAACACTTCATCTTTTAAATCCCTGTGATAATGATTTCTTTCTCTTTTTTTTATTTTGTGGGTAAGCTGTGAGAGTGTATGCATATGTTTAGCAAAATGCCCTTGAGAAATAAAATAACATCTGAAACTCATTTTTATTTCGTGGTAAACTTCATAACATTTTCTCAGATTCCATCCATGGGATGGATTTCCAGTTTATCTTATGTGTGAGAAATGACCTTATAACCTATATGTGACAGTTGTTTGGGTTTTATAAAGTGCCCTGATCACTGTGGCATTACTCATGGATATTTGTATGCTACTACAGAAAGCCAAGGAAAATTATTCTTCTTCTATATTTAACTATAGTGTCTTCATTTAGTCCCATGTCACTTAGAAGAATCCTGCACCAGGATAGGTCTGCTCTTGAATTGGAAAAAGAAAGCAGGTTTTATTTTTTTCTGTAGTTGGCTCTGGTTTTCAGTGCTTTGAAACTCGCAGCTTTCTTTTCTGATAACAGTTTGCCAGTCCTTTAATTGGCTTTTATTTAAAGGAATATTTCTATGTAGAAGCTGCCACCTGTATGAATATTGAGGAGGTAAATTGATTTCTGTGTAAAGTTCAAGGAAAGCTGTCAGAAGAGGAGGAAACACATAGTTGGCATTAGCCCTCTAAAGAATTTCTCTGCTGGGAACCAGGGAAAGACTAAACCTACATGAATGTACTAATAAGGGTAATTTAAAAATTATTCTAAAGCATTGTTATTACTATTATTATGAGAGAGGTTTATTATAACTTTTCCTATTTTCAATCTCAAATGCCAGCAGTAATGACATCTTCCCTGAGAATGATATTCATTATACTACCCTGGTACTGTGCACTCTTCTCACCTTTTTTATCTCTGACTCTTTCTGCTGGTTTTAATTCAGCATTAGGTACAATATGAATGTCCTTGCATGGGACACAAGCCACTGCACATATACCAGCTTTTCTGAAAGCAGCTGAGAGTCTGCATCTGCAAATGCACGTTTGGTTAAAGTAGCGTCCACAGCAATTACAATGCCAGGTATTTCATAGACACCACTGATGTAAGAATACTGGGGAAGATAATGCTCCAAATCACAAATGGGAGCTTTGGCTGAAGACAAAATGAAGAGAACAATTAGTATTTCCAGCATAACTGGATAAAACAACGAATTCTGCAGTAGGTGTTCCATATTAATAAAAGGTATTGGGATAAGGTTTGCTCTGCAAACACAAAGGCAGAATTATACAGATCAGGGTTTTAATATAATTTATTTTCCATGCCTTTTATTGAAAAATAGCTAATGAAGATTACTCACATATTCACTGTATCTTATCAAGCTTGTTAAAGAAAAGCTCCACTGCTTTGCATGGATGTTACATCATTTCATAAAATTTTCAGCAGTCTGTGACTTAGTAAATAAAGTTGTCACTCAAACCTCATTTCCTGCCTGACTGCAACGAATCAAAATGGACACTGAATTAATGCTGAATATTGTCTGCGTTTGATGTCTCTACAAGGTCTCTATAGTATCATGTTAGATGCACTCTGCTTGAGGGACTCATCTGATTTTCTATTGTTTCCAGGAAAAGATGAGGTATTACAAATCTGTCCCTGGACTCACCTAATTTACGCCTTTGGGAATTTTTTACAGCAGAGAAATTACAAAAATGGGAAAATCCGTCTTTACTTTACAAGACTCCTAGTCAGAAGGGCTTGTAACAGTAGAAAAAAAGTGCTGTGTTTTGTTTGCTCTGGTCTTTGTCTGTAACAGTATAACCGAAGAGTTAATATTTAAGTAGTTGTCATAGGCTCAGGAAACAAAGTAAAATTCAACCTTAAAGCACTGAGATCTTTTCATGAGAACTATGAGTGCAGAAAGACATAGTAACTGCAGTACTGTATTTACAGCTTTGCAGATTAGTATCTGCATTTCCATTTTGCATGTGTTAGAGAGCCATATAATATAGTGAGACAGCAGTAATCCTGTATTCAGTTCCTTAAATTTTTACTTTCATGCAATTTTTATGAGCTGAGCAGCTCGCACCTTTGCTGCTAATGTCAACAGAGGGAAATGCCTGCTGTTGTCTGTTCTTTTGGTCTGGCATGCTCAGCTGTGCACTGGCAGCAGAGGCAGAGGGATAGCCAGATCCCTCATCTCCCATTTCTGCTCCTCAGCCAGTGGATACAGGGTCTTGGAATGCCCTGCAAGCACTGACAGGAAGCTCAGGCATCCTTCTCTCTGAGATGGGGTACTCTGGCCATGTCTCCCACTGCAGGTGTTAGCATATGACTTGGGAGGTATGAAAATTTGAACAGCAGAGAAACTGCAATTTGATCTCACTCTTTTCCTCCGGATGGGTCCAAGAGCTAAGCTATTGCATAAGAAAAGATGACAACTTCCTTCTCCTGGGGTTTGTAGGACAAGGTTGGCACAGGTGCAGGTTCAAGTAGAAGGCTCCTCAGAGTCCAGAGCCATTTTCCTGATGTGCACTCCAAAGCATCTGCACTTCGGAGAAGGCCAGGGTTAGAGGCACCCTGCTTTTTGCACACCTAATCGGATAAGTTAGGCAGGTCCCTACAGAGTGTTTTATATATCCTGAATGCCAGTAGGACTCAACCACATGATTTTGATTGCCTGTGGGGAGGTGAGACCTGTCATCATCAGGTGGGAGCTTAGCCTGGGCTAAGAGACTCAGACTGCTGCCTATCCTGTGTTCTTTTTGGGCTACAATCCTCTATCTCCATTTTTTTATCTTCCTGCACCACCCAACATCAAATATCACAGGTAATTTTTAGATGATTTAGTCATGTGGGATTTTCTTTCTCTCTTTTTTTTTTTTTTCTTTTTCATCTACCTCCTCTTCCAACTCTGTGACTTCCCTGAATAACATTTGCCCTGGGTGTTGGTGTAGATGAATTTTTTCTCTCCTATCTTCTTCCCATTTACCACATAATATAACAAAGCTGACTGTTACTGGGGTCTGAAACTACCTGAAACAGAACAAGAAACCATTAACATTCTTCAAGGAATGCAGGGATTCAGGATGCTCTGCTCTCTTTCAGTGAAATGGTTAAATGAGGTGTCACCAATGAGGGGCTATAAACCATCTCATTCTTTTTATGCTGTTTCTGAAATGGCTCCGCATTATCGGTGATATTTGTTTGTTTTTTTTTTTTTTCATTCGATGATTAACAATGCAAGGACACTTACGAACAACTACAGCGAAACCATTCCAGCTCATGGTGCCCTGTCATTATTCCCATCTTCCCTGAATAGTCACGAAGTACAAGGTCTATCCTAGCTACATCATTTCAAACATGTTAAAAGCATAGTGAAGTAAGCACAGAATTCATATGGCTCTGCATGATTGAGATTAGATATAACTGCAGTATTAGATTGTTTTAAGGTTTTGTTTTACTTGTAGACAATGCAATAGAAATCACAACTTGAGCTCTCAGTTACAGGTGCATTTTAGAGTGTAGGTAATCTCAAGTACCAGTAAAAGTATTTGATGACACAGGTCTTCTTAGTTAGTGAATTCACGAGGGGATTCACTAACCATCCTTGTTACATCCTTGAGTTGTGCTTCAAGCTGTGTAAGTGCCTTGCAGAAGATACTTTGTATGTTAATGTTTGTGTCATCAGATGTTTTTATTTATAGATTGGGACACTTTGCTCACTATGTTTAGAAGTATATTTCTGCATGTTTCTTGCATTAAGCATACAATCCTCTTACTTCCACTAGAGAATCTTCATAAGTGGTGTTTGGTCACTTTTATGTAGACAAAGTTCATAACTAGTCACTGCTTCATTGGGGAAATCTGTCTGTGTTCAACATACCATGATGTTGATGAGTCTTGTGGCACCAGTGGATATAAAGTGAGACATCTTCTCACTTCAGATGAACGTGCTTCTCAAACACCCTCAAGAGAGTTTGGCCAGGGCTCCTCAGGACTGATTATATGAGAGACCTCAGGTGGATGGGGTGGCTGAAGCAAGAGATAAAGCAACACTCTTCAGTCACTAGAAGAAGAAGCATGTTAAGAAGCATGTTTTAAAACCCTGGTGTGTGTATGTGTACCTGTGCCTATGTTGCTTTTGTCATACATTCCTGAAGTAGAAAACTGTAATTCCAGAGTGCTTCCATATGGTCAGCCTTGTTGACACCACCAAAGGGACCAGAATCCCTTAGATATTGCACTGCATGCCTGGAAATTAATCCACAGCCGCTGAATCAGAACAAACTGTGTAAGTCTGTTGAGATGTAAACTTGGACACAGATCAGAGGATAATGTGTGCCAGAGTCCTCACCCCAATAAGCACACACAGATGTGTGCAAATGAAAACTGATAGACAACATTTAACTGGGGATATAATACGGGCAACACTTAATATGGGCATATTTTGGAGAGAGTTGCACTGAAGTTAGTTGGTGAATGAGAAAATAGACATTGGTTCTGAGGGTGAAAATTCTAGGGAGAGACAACCAGTAACAAACCACTGCTACAGCCCAGTAAAGCAGAGGACACAGGGAAGGAGGAACTGAATCCTCTGACTGGTGAGGGAGTTCTCTGCCTAGGGTTCAGATCTGCATGTGTGTGTACAATGTGACAGGATGCCAACAATGCAGGAGCACATCTTTTAAAAGAAGCCTTTTGCAAGAAGCTAGAGAAACTTTGGGCTACATGGCTCTAATGGGCTGGCTCCTAACATAGCAATCTGTTCAACTACACTGGAAATAACTATCAGGTGAACCATGCTTAATAAAACATGCAAAGACCAACCACACAGCTCTTCTGATCCCTTCTTGGCTATCGCCAACCCATGACAACTTTTCAAGTGATATTTATTGCTGTTAAAACACCTACCTGTTAAGAAAGTGACTGGTAACAAGGCATTTACCTTGATATGTACCTCTTCCATTATATCCCCTAGAAGCTCTAAACATAGTCTGGAGATGCCTGCTCCCAGCAAATAAAACAAGATCCAAAAGTGATTTGATTTTCCTGCAGTCTCTTAGGTAGAACTTGATCTGTGTTTGATGTAGTTCTCACAAAAAATGGGAAAATTAGTATGCAGCAAAATGCAGGCACACAGAGAGCTGGACACTGTTCAGATTTAATGTTTGCCTGTTTCTGATTTATTAACCCAGTACAGATGCACCTGTTTCTTTTCAGCAATGTCCTATTCTCTCCCCAGTTTTCCACTTGCACTGCCAGAGGCACAACAAGAACAGCTGCCTTGCCAAAATGTGCACAATACCTGCTGGCTGGGGAAGGATAAGGACGTCAAGCAGTCACAATCTCATTTAAACACAGGTTTACTCAGTTATTACTGCATCCTGTAGCAGTGACTAAAAGCACCACACTTTATTTCAACACTGCGTTTTGGCAGAAAAGACAAAAATTGTTATTTATGGAGAAGACAAGTAATCATAAGACACCAATTCTTCATGGTTCTTCCATGGGTTCCCTGTGTAACCTCAGTGAAATCACATGGACCACGGTTTTGAACCCAGGATTCATATTCTCCCCAAACCACCAGTGGCTTGGCTTCATACTTGACCCTACGTTGAGTCTTGAGCATCCAACGTGCAGCTCAGCATTCTTCAGCCTTACTGATTGAGTATGGATAGGCCAACACACTCACCTCATCGCAGCACCTGTAAAAACACATCCTATTGCCTAGGACTACTTGGAAAGAGATTTAAAAGAATATTTCTTCTGGCAAGGAGCAGTATGACAGCTGACTTTACAGACCAAATTGTTTCTGTCTGTGTAGTTACTAATCACCAGATCTGGGATCTCTCCTTTACATCTATCCACTGTGTGCTCAGTGAAAACCAACAAGCTAAACCCAAGCTCTTTTAAGATTTTATTTTAATGAATCCCCACCCTACAGTGCATCTGAAATTCATCTGGAATTGCCAGCCTCCCTAGTTTCAAGTCTGAACAACAAAGTTTGACATGGCTTACTGCCCATAACCAATCAGAAAATGCATTTCTGCTTTAAAGCATTGCACAGCTTGTGAGGAGACTTTCTGGAGATGGACTGTATCCCCAGACACCACGTCTGAGGATGAAGGAACATGAGAGGAAAGCAAATCAGAGGCACTAAACCTTTCAAGAGATTTCATCCTTCCAGTGTTTTGAATAGCAGCAAGAACAAATTCTGTGTGTTGGCCAGGATCTTGTGGGCAGACACAATCCCATGGCCACCTTCCTTCAGGGGGGAACCAGGGCTACCGGGCTCCCACCTTCCACCTTCCTTGTAACTCCTTCCACTTTCTCAAGGCTGGTGAGCAGCACCTGCCTCCTGCACCACATAAACCCCCTTGAAGGGTCACAGCCAGTGCTGACTGTGAGCAATGCAAAGCAACAGTGCAGAACACGTTTTGTTCTTCCCCATTTGCCAGATACTGCTCATGCTAATGGAATTGTAATTCTTTCTGAGTGGGGAGATGATCAGTAAGCAAACTTACTGCAAAAATCAGTTAAAATATTTAGTTACTTTGGTTATTGAAATAAGAACTCTGAACAATCTGTGAACCTACGTAATATTCTTGTGGGATAAAATACTCAGTCTCTGGAATATATGGATATTCTGGGCTGTTGTGGAATAAATACAACTTTCCTCTAACATTTTAACTAAAGATTTTTTGAAAAATAACAGAATAAGCCATATTAAAAACCTTTACCCCAGGCTACTATAAAGAAGAAAAAGTGTTCCAAATGTGAACTAATGAAGTACAAAGTAATGAATATTTAATTTGCATAATTTACCAAAAAAGCAGTTAGGAATCCAAGGAAAATTCTTCATAAACAAAATTTTCATTAGGCATTTACTGTAGCTTTCATGCAATCATTAATTTTTTTCCCCTGTATTGCTATTACTATGGTATTATACAAAGGTGAATGAACATCTCATGAGAGCGTCTAGAAGGTTCAAAGGAAAAAAACGAAACGAGGAAGGCAGTGGTGCCTATTAAATTTAAATAAGCTACCTGTTTACAGTGAAGAAGATAAAAGACCAAACACAGCAGAAGAGCAACTGAGAAAAGGAATGGAAAAGGTAATTGAGTTTTACATTATGGGCTTCTTCACTTGGCAGTGTGAATATTATTGAATTAGCCCTATTACTGTAAAGATTACACAAAAGCAGAACAGTGTGAAGGCTTGCTATGAAACTTTAACAATATCAATGGAGGTAAGTGCTACCAAAACTGCCCACAGGAATGCATCAGAGAAAAAATACAGTGGGATTCTTTTTTCAATAGAACTGAACTACGGTGTGATGTGAATTTTAATAAGAGCGTACTGAAAAAATGAAAATGGGAACAGGGAAAAATGTCCATGCACAAAGGGAAAGATTTCACAGCCACAACATGCACAGTAAATATCAAGAGGTGAAATATTTGTATTAAAGGGAATGTCCTTCATATCATAGCTTTATTTAACAGTCTATCCCTTGCCACATCCTCTCAGTTTGTAGCTTACCAAGTTTCCTCTGGAACAAGGTCACATATTTACTTGAAATATGGATTGCACATAGTTTTATAGATTCTAAGTGAGAATTAAAGGTGAGCAGATTTAAATTACTGAATGTGGATCTTAAAACTGGGTTTTTTTGACTGCAGAAGATTGAACTAAAGTGGTGCTCCATTGCTTCACCCTCTTTTCCAACTTTTCCTTCCACACTACAACCCACATTTTTATCTGCTCCCTATACATTATTTAATTGGCTACTGACACAGGTTTTTCTGTAAAGCTTTTCCATAGGATGTTTGAATAACCTCTAAAATCCTAGCATGACACACTCAGTACTTCACAATTTTCTTCCAGAAGGTACCAGGGATATCCTGTAAAAATAACTAACTTAAAATCTGGCTCTCTTTTCCGTACCTCATTGAAGTGAATGGGGCTGCTGTACAGGAGAACTCA
>VYZQ01063218.1:44746-80306 GCA_013400655.1 Mystacornis crossleyi
TCCCTATACATTATTTAATTGCCTACTGACAGGTTTTTCTGTAAAGCTTTTCCATAGGATGTTTGAATAACCTCTAAATCCTAGCATGACACACTCAGTACTTCACAATTTTCTTCCAGAAGGTACCAGGGATGTCCTGTAAAAATAACTAACTTAAAATCTGGCTCTCTTTTCCGTACCTCATTGAAGTGAATGGGGCTGCTGTACAGGAGAACTCACCCTGGCAACAGGGGTTTTGAT
Source organism: Mystacornis crossleyi (assembly GCA_013400655.1). Lineage (NCBI taxonomy): Eukaryota > Metazoa > Chordata > Aves > Passeriformes > Timaliidae > Mystacornis > Mystacornis crossleyi. The sequence continues at coordinate 44,987 of VYZQ01063218.1, forward strand.
TAACCACAAGGAGTACTAGTGCCTCAGGCTAGTAAGAAAGTCTAATTGGGTATTAAAAGAACATTATTTTGACAAATTATACATTCTAGGAGTGAATATAGACAGCATGCTGTGTTCTGCATTTTGTCTTCTTCATCTCTGAATGAAAGAGTGAATTGCCCTTGCCATGGGTCACCCCCATCTATTCCCACACCTTACTCTGCACTGTAATTTAGCAACACATCCCAGCTGGAAGGAGTTTTGGACAGCTGGCAAGCACAGTCCAGGGGGATCTCCTGCCTGTTTGATGCAACTCCTGCCCACTTGAAGACAGAGCAGGCAGGTAGTTGCATAGCCTCCCAAGACCTCAGCCCTGGCAACTTCAGGCATTGGCACTGGAAGAGCCCAGCAGGGTGCTGGATCCATATCCCTCCATTTAAAGAGCTGTTTGCAGTTCATGGGAATTCAGCATGGAAATGTGCAAATGATGATCCATGAGGGACTAATGACAGAAGGTGAAGCAATTAAAAAAGTGAAATTAGAGGAGGGAGGTAAACTACCATCTAAACATAACCAGTGATAGGTCCTGAATATAACTGTGTATGAATAGACAATTATCAGGTTTTGTCACAGATACTGCACTTGCAGTCTTAGGGTAATTTAACAGAAAAGTGAGTAACTCTCATCTTTTTGTTCCTCTAAGAGACCAGTAGTGATGTGACAATAAGGAAGCTGAAGTGAGGCACTAGGATGTGGAAAGCAGAGTCCACAGTAGCTGCTTGAGCACAGGGAAATGTCATTGACCTCACTGCTCAGGAGCCTATTAACTCAGTGCCAAATGACCAGTTTAATATACTACCTCAAACTGTAGTGGACTCCATTTCCATGTGCCTTAGCTGGGCATATCAGTATCTCCCCTGTGAGGACAGTGCAGTTTTGCTTGAGTAGCCAGCTGCAGAGGACTGTCCCTGCTTTAGAACGGGTATTACATCAGAGGCATTGGTATGATTTTCTGGAAGTCAAAAAATATTTTTATTTTATGAACTATGACATAATCATAAGAAACGTTGCCCAGATTTTTCTGAGTCATTGAAGAAGTTTTAGAAAGATGGAGGCTGGTAGGTCACCACCCTGAAAATCCATGGACTAGGTTAACCTGAGAGTAGGAGTGCTCTGCCACCACTCACAAGTGCATTGTGGCAAGGTTTAGCTGTGACACCCTGAGGGTACCGAATGCCTTATAAGCTGCACCAAACCCAACTGCAGCCCTGCAATCTTCTGTTCCTCCTCCTCCATTCCTGTGTCCCACTTGTTCCTTTCCTTTTTTTCCTATCCCTGTGGTAATGACTACTCCCCTATGCACATTTGCCTCCATTCCATCCCAGCTTTGTGTTAGCATTGGTGAGGAAATAACAGCTCTGATCATCAAGTTAACAGTACATGGGTTTAACTGGGACCTGTGATAATGACAACGGTTTCATGCTCTTGGTCTTGTCTACAATCCAACATGTAAACACTATAAAAAGTGTTATAACAGGGATTAAACATTCTGAATATATCAGATGAGACCCAGGAAGACCAGGTTTTGCATGTTTCAGGCTGTTACCATATAGAACACAGTTAAAGGAAAGCTGGTAACATGGATGTGCAGAGGCATCAGTGCTGAACAGGCATGAGCTGGGTGTGGTGAAGAGGGGAGCGGTGTGGCCAGGCCAGCTGGTGCCAGGTCAGAAAGCAGCTGTCCCATTCTGAGCATTCACCTTTCAGTCAGCACTGAAATGTGTTTCAGCCAAAGCCAAATGAAAAAACTGGAGCTGAAGTGTGGCCAAATTTCTATAAGTAGCCCTTCTCCTGCTGAAATAACAACTGTATGTTGATGAGTGGAACAGCAGATGGACCTTTTGGAGGAAAACTTAGTACAAAATGACAAATTTCTATGCTGGCTTCAGATGGGGTTAAGCATTATCCAATCATCAGAATCTGAAACAGCGGCAAAGAGAGGTGAATAGCTATGATGTGTGAGCTGTGGATCTGGAATATCCAGCTTCTTATAGGTTTGCTGCAGCACTGCACCACTATTAAGAGCTGTGAATTGGACCACTTTGTAGTGAACTATATTCTTCTGGTTTCCCAAAAATGACCCAGCAGTGATGCTGGTATTGAAACAGCTAATGTCTGGTTCTGCTTGGCAGGGAGTGGGACATTATTCTTTATTTTTAAACTGTGGATGAAATGTAAACATTTTCACTGTGTCTAGTGAATCTTCGATGCAGACGTGCAGTGCTCCTCAGGTAAGCAATCTCCTGAGAGCAGCTTTTTGCTGTTTGGCCCTTGGGACTTCTCAGGGTCATGCTGGCAGCATGGGGCTCTCCCTTAAAGCAGCATTCTGATTAGAAATGCTTCCCTACTACAACTCCTACAGAAATATAATGAATTAGACTCGGGATTAAGTCATTTGTACTGATGCCTTTCCAGCCTCAAGTGTGGGAGACCCCCTAATTCCCTGCCTTCTCGCTCCTGCAGAAACTGGGAGGAGTTTCCACAAAAAAAAAATGGGGTGAGAGTGCAGACTTGAAGTCTGGCTCAGATGGGAAGATTAAAGACAATTTGTAATTCACATTGAAATGATTTTTGAGCAATGTTCTATAAATATGAGACATTTCATCAGTTTATTTTTATCATATGTAAGCATATTCCCTCTCCTTCCCGAACATAAATGAACTGGATTAATCTGACTCTTTTTCATTTAATAGAATTATTATTCCTTTTGCATCTCCCCTGCTGCTTCATATCACTGCTGAGTATTTATTAAGAACTAGTAAAATTCATGGATTTTTCTTGCTTGCCAGGTACAGAAAAATACAGAAAGTAGACAAAGGGCAATCTTTTGTGCTTACTCAGCAGGGAATGCCAGGGCTACAACACACTATTAGATTATATAAAGAAAAGTAGTAAAATTGTTAAAATGAAGCAACAATTTTCCTATCTCATGACCCAATCTTGCAAAGGGCTGATGCTGCAGTTTTCACAAAAAAACCTGGGATGATAAACAGGAAGACTGTGGCAATTTCAGTTGTACAATACTACATGATGGGAAACACTCAGGACCAGAAAACACAATTTTTCAGTCTGGTTCAATCTGGGGATAAGTATAATAAATTTTCTCTGAAATACAGGCTTTGCATTGCAAATTGAAGCCCCTAGTCAGAATGCTGGTCTTAATCTTCCTTATGCCCAACACCAATTTCTTTTTATCTTTTTTCCCCCACCATTTCCTTTTTCCCCCCATTTTTCTCTTCCCTCCCATTTTCTCATGATTCCTCCAAGATATTTAACTTTCTCCAGGGACCTACTTGTTAAAACTCTGTTCTCCAGAAGAGAAGATAAAGACCCTACTTCTCAAAGAAATCTGTATATTTAATTCTCATCAAAGAGATGTGGACTCATGTTAGCATGTTTGATATTTGCAAATTCAAAATGTATCTCACTAAACTCCTCTGAAAAGGAATTTTATTCTCTATGCATGGAAAATTCTCAGCTCATATTACTAGTAAACATTTCTTGCAAATTATTTTGATAATTTTGTTTCTATTTTATGACCACATCTCAATTATAATAAGCAACTACGAATATAAAACCTTTACCATGTTAAAAAAATAAATTTCAAACACTTTATAATATGTAGGAGTCATCCAAACAGTGAAAAATTTGCAGGCAGATCTTCATAAATAATTAAAAAATGTTTTGTTCAGATGTTAGTAACTTAAGTGAGCCAAAGGTGTAAATCACTTTTTCAGTTGGGCTTGGTACTGAGATTACACTCTTAGGCCTAGTCTCTGGGTCCATAAAAAAGCTATCTTTGTTTTTCACAAAAATGTGAAAACTACCACATCAGGAAAGATAATACCTACATAGATTACCTGAAGGATTTCTCACTGCTTACAAAAATGATAATCTTTGCTGCAAGCACTGTGAGCATCTTCTAAAGATAAAGGCACTGGGTTCCTTATTCTACCTGATTCCAGCAGAACTTAGGTTGCAAAAATGAGCACAGAATACTTCATGCTCGAAGAAAGACATTATTGTATCATTAAGAAATTGTATCCTTCTGGCTCAGGAGAAAGCCTCCAAAATTACAAAAATAACAAAAGCAGAGTAAAACTCTGTAATAATAGGATTTATGGCTCTATGCTTTCTTTCATGTGTGTATTTTAAACTTACAAACAAGTAAACCAGCATTTTGTACTTCAAAGTGTCACTTTGCATCCATAATAGAGGATTATTTAAAGATTCCTGAATGTATTCTTGGCCTGTGTGTTTTGTGTTTCTGTGTATGTGAAGGGCCTTGAGGCGAAGCCATTTGAGGAGCAGCTGAGGTCACTTGGTCTATTCAGCCTGGAGAAGAGGAGGTTGAGGGGAGACCTCGCTGTAGTCTGCAACTTCCTTGTGAGGGGAAGATGAGGGGCAGACATTGATGTGTTCTCTGTGGTGACCAGTTACAGGACCCGAGGGAATGACCTGAAGTTGTGTCAGGGGAGGTTTAGGTTCGATATCAGGAAAAGGTTCTTCACCCAGAGGGTGGTTGGGCACTGGCACAGGCTCCCTGGGAAGTGGTCCCAGCACCAATCCTGGCAGAGTGCAAGAAGCGTTTGGATAATGCTTTCAGGCACATGGCGTGATTCTTGGGGATGGTCCTGTGAAGGGTCAGGAGTTGGACTTGATGAACCTTATGGGTCCCTTCTAACTCAGCTTATTCTGTGATATAATTAAAATTGTTGTACTTATACACTATATATATATATACATAGTACGTGTATATGCTGTATGCATACACACACACACACACATATATATATACATACATATATAGATATTTAAGTTCTTCCCACACATAGCTTTGAGAAATCCACTGGGTATTCTTTATTTTTCTTAGAAAGCCATAAGGGACAAGAAAGCCATGCAGAAGTTCAGCTGTCATATATAACATAATGTTTTAAATAGTGACCAGTCCCAAAATGGGGGAAAGTGCATGCATGCACAAAGCATGCCTGGAAAATTAAAACTGATTAGTGTTCTCATTACTTCCATAAATGATACATAGAAGGAAGTAGCATTTGTGGTCTGGCTGGTCTACAGACTGACTCAATTAATAAAATGGGACCATGTGTAAAATGTCTTCATCAGCCACACAGAGAAATTATAGACATCACCATGCTGATGGCTTGGGAAGACGTTGTAGATTTGCAAGACTCACAGAACATGGAATGATGCCCAGAAATAGGGAACAACAACCCACATTGCAGATTGGTTTCGTTTAAGGCAACTGGTAATACAAATGTTTACATATGTCTTTGGTTAATGCAGAATATTTACTTTCAGCTCTGGATGGAAACTTTCAGGAACAATCTGAGTAGGCTGAAAGTGTAGGACTGGAAAACCAGTTTTATAAAGATAAAAAACCAAGTATTGTGGAAGAAAATAAGGAGAGGAAGTTGTGACATGATCCTCATTTGCTCATTACTTGCACAGGATATGTAAAAATCTATTATGGGACATATGGATCCCAGCCTACGACTTTCAGGAAGGGCAGAGCCTGAGCACTGTGAACTTCTCAGTTAGACTGGATCTGTCTCCCTAAACTCAATCCATTCACACTTTGGATGATCTGAGCTGTAGTAGCAGCTGAAATACCCTTTCATAAGGTAAAGAAAAAGGGTGCAGGTCATGGCTGGTGCTGTGCTTATGTTCCACCTTACTCTTCATCCTCCTGAATAGTCCCTGCCATAGGTGAGCTTAGGGAAAGAAAATAAATTGTAGCATACCTAATCCATCCCTTGTCATTAAGATCAGATTTAACTATATTTTAAATTAATAATCACATTGAGAAATACCACTGGAAGGAGGAAAGGGGGTGTGAAAAATGTTTTTGGGCAATTATAAAAGTGGAAAATTCATATAGAGACTTGAAAGCAAGGGTTCTGAAACTGGTATATTCATGGGACTCAAGGAAAAACTCAGAGATGAGGCAACAGGAAATTGTGATCGTGACAATTTGGCTCATCTGGAAGAATAGGGGGCAGAATGGCTAATAAGTCATGTCCTGAAGAGGTGAGAGAAAGTCATGTCACCGACAGCACTGGAGGTGAAGGAAGCAGAGACGACTTCAAGGGTGCTCTTGAAAAATCAGTTTGGGAGGTAGTGAGTTTGATATGGGATGGCAGCCAATCCAAGGTGAAACATCCAAGAGAAGGAGGCATGAGCCTCAGAGCATGCGTATGTAGCAGAAGAAAAAGTAAATTTGGGAATTATTAATAAAGCCAAATGGATGAATCCACTCAGCAGTATGGAGAACACTAGAGGAAGATGACAGGCACAGACATTAAACTTGCACTATCATTCATAATTGGATATGACTTTACTTCCCATTTATTAACCCAACAAGCAGGTTCATAGGCAGTTACCATAATGAGGAGCATCCTGGAAATTACAAAACAAAGTTGGGAATGTATGGCTCTACAGGGGAGACACAGGCAAATAGCTGAAATGACCTTCACTGTCCCAGCATAAAAACTAGGCACTTCTCACTGTGTGAGTTTAGGAGCTGACTGCAGACTTTCATGCAGACAGAAGTATGACATCTGCCCAGAAAAGGCATGTGGAAGTACACTTGGCCCTGACAAAACCTTGGTGTTGAAGTTACTGCTTTCCTCATTTTCTCAGCACTGATTCTTTGAAGCAGTGTCATTTTACCTTGCTTCCTATTTCAATCAGGTATTTAATAGCAAACAATACACCATAGGATCTCTGAAGAATATCAAACACTCATTTGCAATGAAATAAACTAAAACTGCCAACAGTTAAAAAAGCAAATGTGTAAAACAAACCTTTGCCTTTGAAATTATCTAGTTTTGAAATATCTCTTACACCAAAGCAAAGCAAAGCAGGAGAGCAAAGCAAACAAGGAACCTGGAGAGACAAGAGAGGATGGAACCAGACCAAATGGCAGATCACAAACCTGGGGAATCAAGTAATATGCAAATAGCGGTAATCAACAAGGATAACAGGAAAAGCATGATCAAAGCTAAACTCTTCTGATATAAATGACTCCTATGACATGCTAGAAGTGCTTTAGCACCCTGAAACTACAATAAAGAGCCAAACTAAGTAATTCATATCAAAGAGTAGCATGCAGAAAGAAAGAATTCATTATAAAGTACCATATGGTAAACAGGTTCCACCTCTTGCCTATGATTAACTCAAGAAAGTGAAAAATAGTCTTACAGAGATGTATGACATTAAAACAAAAATTAAGGAGGAAAAAGCCCCCAGCCCCCCATAATAACAACTGGGAAAAAACCCAAACCAGCCGCAAAGATTCTGCATAAAGGAGCAGAAAACATCTGAAGAACTGAAAACATGCTGAAACATAGCAAGCCTCTCAGGACCATGGAAATAATCAAGACACGTTTCCTAGAGATCCTCTATATTCCTTGTCTTCTCTGGTAATAAATCCATCTCCCTTGGTTCTTGTGAATCCCACCTCCAACATCTGTTACCTGCCCTTTTCAGTACTTCAAGTTCCATCCACACTGTTAACCCCAGGGTCTTATGAGGACTCTTATCATCCTTACAGCCCCACTGTACCCTAACAGTACCCTAACAGCTCCCTGACAACAGCCTCATTTCCCCACCCACATTCCATGTCCCTTATGGCCTTCAATGACACCCTTCAGCATGTTCCACATTTCTGGCATCCCCACTTAATAGGTTGTCCTCCCTCCCATGTGCCTTGTGCTTTATCAAGTCACAGAACTGCAGAGATTGGAAGGAACTTCTGGATGTCTCCAGTCTGACCCACCTTGCTCAAGCGAAGTCAAGTAGAAGAAGTTGCACAGGTCAGTTAGGATTTGAATACCTCAGGGGACTGAGACTCCACAACCTCTCTGGCCAACCTGTGTTCACCCTCATAGTAAAACAGCTTTTCTTATTTTTAAGTGGGATTAACCATGCAATAGCTTTCTTCAGTGACCTCATTATATTCCCCAGTGCAACCACCTCTGAGCCATACCATATTCACCTGCTCAAGTACCTTTATCATCGAATCTACTGATCTTGCACCTACACAAAGGTTGTCATCTCCCATGTCTTCTACCAAATGTGCTTTGCTTGCTGCTCAGGCAGAGGCTGCACCCCTGGCCAGGATGTGACTGGCCATATGCATGAACAGCTGGCAGCCTTTTGGCTGCTAGGCAAACCAAATATAACCATCAGGGCTAAACTCCCTCTGTTTACCCTTCGTAATTGTCTTGATAAGCTCCTTTCCTCTACACAGTCAACACGTGAGAGCTCTCTGACCTATAATTGTCCCTTCACTTGGCTCAAAAAAGGCAGTGGCATCAAAAACGTTTGACAGGTGCTAACGAAGAAAGCCCAAACTTAAATGAAGGTGCTTATTCCTTCCTACTGACAATGCTTTTCATTTAGACTATGAAGCTACTTTTATGTGTCCAAAGGTGGGAGGAATCAGGCCTACAAGTAACGTAAACATCAAGCCATGGACTGCATTGAAAATAAAAAGAGATGAGACTGGATATAGTTGTGTGACCCAAAGAGACATTTCAAAAACGTTCATGATGGATATTATTACTACCTCTCTTCAGCCAGGGAAAATACTCGAGAGCCAACAATAAGATCATTTCTGAAAAAGAGAGCATACTTCAAAAATCTTTAACCACAAAATGCATTCCATAAAAATCACAGCTACTATGTTCCCTGGGCACTGGTCTTTTTAAAAAAGCTTTCAGGGCACAACATAAGAGTTGAGCAAAAGAAAAAAAGGCATCATGCCAAATTCACATGATAAATCAGTGAACAGCAGGCACTGAGCACACCTTAAGCTCAGAGACCATTTTTCTTTCTTCCAAGAAATCTGCGGAACAAGATGCATATAGAAATAGCTTGTAATAAAAAAAAACAGGTTGCCTGGGGAAAAGAGTAAAACTGTTCTAAAATAGCATCTGAATCTGTGAATGGAATGAACTAATTTAATAACACTGAAAAATATTGCAGAGACCAACTTCCAGCTGAGACAGGTTTAGTAAAGCACCTCCTGGCTTAGAATTTTGGCTCACCTGGTGGAAATGCACTGAGGGTCTCAGCTGGAAGCTCAGCTGTGCTAATGTGCAGGACATACATTGGAAGTCCAGAGACCAGATGGGAGATTTTGCTAACTGCTTAAACTGGCTCTCATGGCTGGCCACCAACTGGCAAGAACAGGATCATTTTAGGCTTGTATTATGCTAGAAAGCACAATAGTAGTGGCGGAAAATGAAGAGCCTGAAAACAAAGGTAATCTTATTCTCAAACAAGCATAGCAGTGGTTGCTTTCTGTGTGATTATAGGAGTCTTGTATTTAGCATTGAAGTCTGGAATGTAATGATTCTCACATTAAAAGAAAATGCAAATAAAAAAATACTGTGTACATTCTACACATACACACATACATGCTTCAATCCAATACAGCTCATGTCTTGATCCCTTTGTGACCATTGAAATAGAAATGATGAACATCAGTGCCTGAGGCCACCATGGCATGAGGATTGCAGGTGATTCTGGATTGGAATATCAAGCTCAAGATTTTTACAGCTGTCTAGGGACATCTGTCTCATTTGCTAACTTTTTGCTAAGTACAAGAGACCTCTTGTACTCTTACAACCAAGTTACCTTTCCAGAGAAAGGAAAGGACTTTTAATTTTCAAATTTAAAGCTTTTTTGCTCCTTCTAGATGGATGAAACCATCTGTCATGGGTTAGCACAGTTTGAAGTTTTAGTTAAGAAAAAAAATTATTCCACCAACCAAGTAAGTGATGTTTGTTAAAAAGAGCAGTTGTAACTTCCTCCAGAACTTGATAAAACCAATCAATTGACTAATTTGAATATTGACAGCTCTATTAAGCCACTCAGAAGCTGGTTACGCCTCTGTAAAAAACATCATTTAAAGACAAACAAGGCGGGAATCTCTTTCTTTCTTTCCAGTCTGCAGAACAGGTAACAGGGGGGGCCTGCTCAGCCCCAGTGGGCCGGGCTGGGCATTGGCCACTGGGCTGGGCGGGGGCCGGGTCACAGCCCGTGGCACGGCTTGGCAGGATCTCAGCTTCTCCTGCTCCATTAAAGCAGCCTCTCCCAGTGCAGTCTGTGTGGCCCAGCGGGGCCGGGCCGGGCCATGACCCTGCTCCGTCGCGGCTCGGCCGGATCGGTCCCTGGCGCAGCTGCGCAGGGCTGGGCCGGCCAGGAGAAAACCACCCCGGAGCTGCAGCCACATGGCTGAAAGTGCCCCCCTGACTGAGGCTGGGACCATGCAGTGACCTCCCTCCAGCTGCCGATCAGCAGAGGTCAGGTGATCACCAGTGAAAGGTAAGCTCCAGTTTGCAAGGTCCCAGCACAGGAAGATTAACCCCTCCAGTGCTGTAAGTTCCTCAGAGATGTGAAACTTGTGGACACCAGTCCTTTCCCAGGTTAGAGGGAAAGGGAAAGGCAAAGGCACATGAATAGACACCATGATTAGTGACACCTAAGTCAGTGAAGAAGAAAGAGCTGAAGCCCAGAGGGAAGAGATAGAAGAAATGCTTTAAGTTGAAATTCTTTTGTAAAGCTATGGTGATAGACCATGATATATCAGACAATTCTTTGTAATTTCATGATAAGCATGAAGGGAAGAGCTTTCAACTGTAGCCATGAACAAAATTGCCTGTGTTGAAATAAGTAATTGTTAAAGTGGCTGTGATCCACTGAGAAGCCTGAACAAGAGAGTTAGTGATGAGGTGAAGACCCTTTGCTTCCAGGGAAGAAGACCTCTGTTCCTAGAGATGAAGATGATCCTAGAGATAGATGAAGAGAACCTTGGCTCTGGAACTGCTCATCCTTAAACCCGTACCCCATTAGCTACAAGTGAACCCTCGAAAAGAGTTGTGGTGACAGCTGTAATCGAGGGAAGGGATTAACACATGCCAACAGGAAACCATCCCGGGCGGCTGTTGTGCTGTGACATTGAGGCCATGAGAAAACTGTTTCTTGTGGAGGAGCTCCATAGCATGGGCAAAAGAGACTCCTCTCCCTAAATGAACCAATGAAAGACTATTATAGAGTGGTAAACTGACTGAAATAATCCCAAGTTTGTGTCTTTATGCTGTAAGTGGAAGGAGAGAGGAGGATGGGGGGAGGAGAAGTGTTCTGAAGATTTATACTGACCAAAATCTGTTATCCTTTGTGTAAGCTGGGGAAGAAGGGGGAGGTGCTGGAGGAAAAGGGGGATTTTTGCTTTAATTCTTTGTTATTTCTTTTTACTTTTAGTTCTGTTGAAAAAATTCTTTATATTCTTTAAAGTTTAGAGCCTGCTTTGCATTCCTCCCTATTCTTATCTCACGAAAGGTAAAAAATGCCAACAAACCCACTACACCATCAGCCTCTGGTAAAAAATATGTAAATTGGGTAAATTTGAGATGGAAACCAGCCATTCTCTATAAATTACAGAAGAAAGGTATTCAAGATTAGTGTCTCAACACAAGATCTCAAAAGAAAACTCTCCAAGAGAAATTAATATCTTTTCCTGATAACTAGTTTTGATTTGTGAGCCAAAAGGATGTAATCATGAGGATAAGAGGCAAATAATCCTCAAGTGGAACAATTAAATTCCTATCAATTGTGATATAGTAACGGAACAGTCTAGTAAAGCTCTGGAGATGCCTAACCTTTCTCTTTATTAAGTAAAGATAATCTACAATTATACTGCTTAATTATTTGCAAAGATTCTCAATATTTTCTGTCTCTGTAAAAATTGCTCTTCTAAATTGGTTTGGTATTAGCATGGTTATTTTTCAACCCTCAGAAGTAAATAATTTTGTTTCCTCCTTATGGGGTGTTAAGCACTTTGGTTGTTTTTCCCCTGATCTCATAATACTGAGCACAGTTTTGCAGCCTGGGTTGGATCCCCATCACAGCCATATGCATTGTTTTTATGCCTGGGGTGGTGTTTGAATTTGTTTTTCTACTCAGCAAGCCACTCTGCGAAGGACAAATGCCAGGCCACTGCTTTTTGCCTGAACAGCCATGGACCTGCCTCCTGCATGGGTGTCAATGCAAGGAGCGTCCAGTTCCGTGTCCTGAGGACTTTATGGTGATGATCAAAGACATGCTTTGCAAACAGAGGTGCTGGTGAGGTGTGTAGATGCATCAAGCCTGGATCTGGAGCTAAAACTGGTCTTAGGTACCTGGGTCTACAGGGCAATACCGATGGGCTGTGTGGTACAGCCCACAATTCACACAAACTCTGAGTGTGCTTAGCTTTCTTCCTTACCGTTCATCCAAGTTTTCCTCCACAGAAAGCCAGGACATACTCATCCACCCATGTTTGTCCTCAGCTGCCTGCGGAGAACTAGCCCAGCTGTGCCATGAGGGGTGAGGACACCAGCACAGACTGCACCGTCAGTGCATACGACCCGACTGACTCCTGGGAGAGGCTCCTCTCTCTCCACGAGAATACAGGGACGCTGGGGCAAGCAGGCTCCTGTCCTAAAACCTTACAGCAAGGGGAGATCCATTCAGACAACCTTTATCTGAAGCAAGCTGGCACTAGTACCTATTAGTGGAGCTGATACAGAATACAATCAGGTTTAACTCAGTTTGTCAGATTAACAAAGCCTGTTTAAAAGAAATCAGAAATTCATTAGGGCACTTAGTAAGATTTTCTTTAAAATACTGGTGTTTTGAAACCTTTTTACACCAAAAGTACTTATATCTCACACTTAGAAAAACTGCAGTGAACATTGCCTCCACGTTTAACAGGTGTTAAACTGTTAGGATTTATTTATTTATTTGTTTCCTTAATTTTGAGGTTTCCCTTTGTTAATGCACAAATTTCCCTTGTTTTAATACAGGTATTTTTATTTTCAATAAGTTAATCACATTAAAAAAAATCCTCTGAGTGATACATATGTTTCCAAGAGGGGCAAGAAATGAATTGTAGTGTCAAGAGTATTTGTATTTCTTCTTCCACTAAAGAGGGGAAGGAGTATAATCTCAGCATTATCCTGATTTATGTTCCATGAGAATGTATGTAAAAGAACATAAATACTATTGCTGCAATTTTATATAGTATTTCATGTGGGGTTTTTTGATTTTTCTTACTAGAGCTTCCCAGTTTCATCTGCTTACTGCTTTCCTCATGAAAGAAATAAGCATGTTGATATAAAATATTACATCAAATACACCTGTGAACATGCACTCCTGTTTCCATGATTTCAGAAAATAGAGTTGTTTCCAAGCTTCTGCTTTTCTACAGAGAGAAGAGATAAACAGCTTTAGTTAATATCTTTAAAAGTGCTGAGAGACATAAAAATGTAAGCTGCCTTCCTGCTTCATTCATACATTAAAAAGGGGTTGGAAGGTATTTAGGGACAGAAGGAAATGGAATTAGAAGAATAAGGTTGTTTGGTGAAGTAACTAGGAAAGTCTTGGGCTTTATAGTTGGTAATAATACCAGAATTAATGTAACTAGCCATATTGCCATAGTCTGCAGCTGAGGAAAAGGTTATGGAAAAAAATGAAGGGCTGTGTATGTTTTTTACATATAATGGCAGTTTCTTTCCTAATATTGCTGTTGGAGCAGAAACCATATTTCACATTAATATCACTTAATATGTTATTCATTGCCCTGGGCTCCAGAAATGCGCAGTGAATTAGGTCATGGTGAATAAATGCCTATCAGTGTCCATCAAATGACAACCCTCATCTCCTTTCCCCCTTTTTTTGTTTCATGTAGTATCAAAATCTTATTCTGTTGTTTATCAGGCAGTACATGACAGAGCAAATCTTTCTGGGGGCGGCTATAAATATATAGCTCCCATTACATCTAGTGTCAACCTCAATACAAATGGTAAGTCTGAGGTAAATCCCTCTCATTTTGACGAGGTATGTGCTGCATTTGGTCAAATGAGCACATTTTAAATGACCCTGAACTAATTACCTCTCAGTGATGTGGCATGAGGCCAAACCAAGGGCCAGCTCAAACTGCTGGAGCTGAGGGGTCTCCATGCTGTACCCAGGTCCATCACTCCCTCTCCCTCTCTTTGCCTACAAGCTTACCAGAACTGATTTTAGCAAATGCTGGCATATGAACAATGACTTCTGAAGCTGCCCATCAGCAACTCATAGCTGCCCAATTCTTTTTTTTTTTTTTAATTACCTCATTTTCTTTTACCTCACGTCCTGCACCTCAAACAGATGTTGATATATTGGTATTTTGATATACACTGACATATGGCTCCTAAAGTGCTACATAAGTGATTCAGGCTGCTGCAACAGCTAATTTATAGCCTGCACACACAACCTTAGCAGTTTCCAGTGATGCCTGGGCTACGTAAAAGTGGCACTCTCCATCCTGCAAGGGGCAGCTCCTCACACCTTGGCATTACTGGATAATGGAAGTTTAGCAATCTACCTCATCATGATGTGATCAGACTATTAATATTAATGGATAGGTGAGATTAGTGACCTGCATTTAGCAATGCGCAAGTGTTATACAACTTTATTTGCCACTGACCTCTGCCCCAGGCTCACATGGCCCTGTGCCTGCTGTGTTGTGTTCAGTGAGAGCCCAGCGCTGACTGCCAGAGTTAAAACTCACCAGGCACTGCCAAAGAAAGAGTGAACAGAGGTCTCTCTGTAGAAAGTTTTCTGGGAAAACATAGATATATGCTTGCAACCTGAATTAAAAAAGAAAAATGGGCTTTTTTTGTCTGTCTAATAATTTCAGTCAGCTTATAAGAGGATACTGCCCTTTTGTCACCTGGTTGGAATGACAGCTAGTTTTGGCTGTATAGTTTCTTATTAGGGGAAAACTCACTTTAAATACCTAGTTAGAGATCTGTTACTATTTTAGCTGAATGCCCTGAAGGCCTTCACCTTGTCCGTTCTATTTATGCATTTATATTGCTTTAGTTAAGACTGTGACAACAACACTGTCAGAGATACTGTACTTTCAAGAGGCCATGGGATCTTTTTTAACACTGTAATGTGGTCGTAAAAATGTGCTTTGGGCTGCAACCTGTATTACAAGATGTGAGCCAAGAAGCAGACTCATTTTACCAAAGAAATCCTTCCCATCTCAAATAGCAGAATTTTTAAAAATTCTACGTGTGCAAATAATGAACATGCCTTAGTGGCTAGGATAAAATTTTGCTGGACTACCTTTCAACAAGAGCTCCCAGCAGTGCAGGGAATACAGAGGAGCATGCATGCAGCTGTGAAGAAAGGTGTCTGCCTTTCTTTTGTGCCAGGAAAACAGAGATAAAAAGGAGTATCATCCTGACAATACAGTGTCCCTGAGCACTAGGCTAAAAAGCTGAGCCATGATTAACTCCATCCCAGGCTGATAGGAATAACGTTAATGGTGGTGACATATTTAGCTACTAGGATCATGGTCTTGCCTATATGTAGGTTTTGTAAGACACCAGAGAATTAGTCTGTGCTCATGGACTCTGACTTTGGTTTACTTCATTTATTTGGTGTTGCGTCTAGCTGTGCTTTGTGTGGTGCACTTAGAAGAATCTTCCTGCCTGAAACATAGAATAAACATCTGTATCAGGCAGGAATTTCACTTTTGCTCTGACAAGAGTTCTAATAAAGAAAGCCAAAGTTGTTTTTTGCCTCAGCCACAACAACACAGCTTTTAAAAGAACCTGTGGACAAACAGACAAGGAAGTGAAACAAGGAAAGGTGGGAAGAAAACGCAAGTAAACTACAGAAGATTAAACTGCTTGTGGCTGCTTTCGCTTGGAAATAAAATATCCTTTACTGGCTGTGGATAATTTCTAGAAGACAGTCAATGTAAGAATGCTGACTTTACATATTTAGTTCATGTACCTCATCTCTTCAGGGTGGCCTTGTACAGGGGAACCCTAGTGAACACAGCTGGAGACTCTTGTCAGTTAAAATGGATTCCTGTAGATAATTTCTGTCAAAGTGACACTTTTTAAATTTAACCTGTACACAGATAAAGACTCAAATTTTCTAAGTTTCCACTGAATTTTAAGGAAGGACTGATCCAGACTTCAGATCCTGGTCTCCAAAAGGAGAGGCTGTTCTTTTGGGTGGATGGGAAGGAGTCCCAGAGTCAGTGTAGGAATGATTGGAAGTAACAAGTGAGATTATACACTTAAATACTGGGGTTGATAATGTTGCCAGGTAAATAAAGTAAATGGACAAAATTGGAATTTTGTACTGATAAAAAGCAAGATAATTGCTCAATGAATAGGAAAAGTTTATGTTCTCATTCAGTAAAAAAACTAGATTTATTCAGAATTTGCCTACACTGGACAAGACTCGGGGCAATTTTGGAAAAAGAGGTTTAAGTTTTGACTAAAATAGGCTAAAATATTTGGCTGCTTTTTAAACAATTCTCTCTTTCTTGAATATGGGCAAACACTGTATTTGCCAGCAATTACAGCTTCAGGGGGATGTGCATGAGAGAACTATACTAAGTTACACCTGATAATATAGTTATGCTTCAAGTCCATCTTCTGTCTGAACAATGGTGAACAATGAACTACACAGATAACACCCTGCAAGGCTGGAATGGCCCAAGGTCGAAACAGGACAGGGAATAAGTGAGAAGCTTAGCCATGAAACAGAGTGGTAAATGAGGGGCTGGTTGTTTTACAGCTCATGTTTACTCAATACCAGTAGGTTGAACTTTTTAATGTGCCACACTGCATAGCCACAGGAAGCCTCTCTTTTATTGTGGAAGGGATGCTGGGATAGCTACATTTATATTTACAGTAATTTGCGCTAGTGTGTGGTGTCTCTGTAGTCTTTTCTACACAATATCTGAGAGTCTGAACAACTGTGTACTGTCCTTGGCATTATCTAGGGTGCACAAAAAATCCAAGGGGATGGTGATTAGAGCTGGGGTAGCTCTAGCTGACAAATACATTACAGATAAATTGGTATTATTGACCATTGTTTAAAGCCACTGGACACTAGATTTGGCAGACTGATTTGACTGTGTTCTTTTGTCTTTTCCCATGGATAATTTTTATCTTCTCTTGCTTCAAAAGCTAACTCGATTTCTTTGAAGGACATTAAGCTTGACATGGTTCAAGCTAAGCTTCTTGAACTTAAATCCAGCATGGATATCCCCTGACTGAATCAGCTTTAACTTGAACTGTGTATATCTAATACTTCACACCATTTCAATTATACTCCACAGCAGCGGAGGACTATGGGAATTCTAGTGCTAAATTTAATCAAGTGCTCCTCCAGTGTGGAAAAGAATATATCTTGGGAATTAATGGAAAGAAACAAATGAAATCAATCCCTGGGATCTTGGTTCTGTCCACTCCGCACCAGAAGATGTCCCAGAGAAAAGACCTTCAGTAGCAATTGAAGCCTTAAGTCTAATAATGTGAGAACTTAAAACTGCAAGGTATGAAACCCATGAAGAATGGTACACTTCATCTGGACTGTAGAATCAACAAGAATTTAATAAGTTAATCAGATCATCACCATTTGAGTGCACATAAATTTGAATTGTTTCCCCATTATGAAGTGGTTGTCTGTAAATTATTGCAGAGAAAGCCATTTTCAAATTAATGTTTGAGCTATTAGAAAATAGAGAGGGCATTTTCATTAATTGGAAGCAGCTTTTCTTCCGCTCTCTCTATCATTACCTTTGTTGCCCAGAATCAGTTTAGTGCTCAAATTTATTGATGTGTATGTTTCAGTGGCATTATTTGTTTAGAATTTGTCCTATACCTGATGGAATAAGCTCATTAAGTGTAAATGAATAGTTATGTAGTCATCAACTAAAATGAGTCACTGCAGTTCTCTGAAGTCATTACAGTGTCTTTGAACACAGCTGGAAAGAAAGTCTCTGTGAAGGTTACAGCTTCCCTCTCAGAGGTAACCACATTAATTTTCATTCTTTCTTTGGTATGGCTTCTTGTCTACAGACAGCAAGAATCATTCTTCAGCAGAAGACGGTAGGGGTTTTTTTTCCAGGAATGTACCAAACCAGCCTGTGAACAGATTCAGAAAGAAAAACATTTTTTTTGAAAATAGCTGCTTTCAAATCACCATTTTTGGAGTTAAGTATGATGTACATCTCCTACAACTGACAAACATTCTGCCGCTGAAGGCTGAAAGAAGAGGAGAGCTTGAAGGCTGCAGAACTCATTGTGTAGGTTCTCTATGTCAGTACAACTGCCCACAAGGGCAGGAATTCCTGATTTCTTGTTACAATTCCTGCAAGGGAGTGTACTATAAGTAATTAAGGTTAGCTTGGGCATGGGCCTCTCTTTTTTGAGAAATAAGTGTCTCCACAAGCTTTGCCTACTTGTTTGTATGCTTCATAATATAGGTAAACTGAACTCTGTTTTGTTGTTACTCACACCATCCTAGCACCTATTTTGATGTCCAGTATGATAGAGACTTGTAAGGTGCTAGCAGTAAGGCAATGCCTCTGAAGGGAACAAAGGATTCCTACCCACTTTTTACTGGCAACTGGAATATCTAGTGCACCAGAGGTAAATATCTATAAAGTGATGCAACCTTTTTCAAAGTCAAAATGCATCAGACAGTACTTAGCATAAGCCTTTCGAAAATCCTATTGCTTGAGAGCTGTTTCACTGAGAATGCCATACGCTACAAAAACCATAAGGAAAAAATCCCTCTAAAACTGACAATATCTAATCATCTTGCTCACAGCCACAAACAGCTCAGTTACTTGAGTTTCTCATCAAAACAGTCCTAATGCATTTTGTAAGCATATTGTCTGTGTTTCTTCTCCCTGCTTGCTCAAAAGCTGTGTTCATTTGTCATGAGGCCAGAGACATCTATGAAGGAAATATCAGCTGTTTATGGCATTTTTAATATTGTCCTTAGGCCTGTGCCTTCCAAAATACTTTGGGCTCCCTCCACCTGGTGGAGCACAGGTACGGTCCCAACAGTGTTATTACAAGATTGGAGCCAAGGCCCACTGAACTCAGCAGCAGTTTTTTTTCAGGTTCTGGGGTTTTCAGATCATGTCTACGGCTGTGGTTATTTCAAGTTAGACAACTTAACAGGAACTAGTTCTAACTCATTTTCTTCTTTCTCTTTTTTTTCCCCTGGTGCAGGAGCATAATTAGACTTGGGGAGACATTTGAAATGCAACCAGTGAGACATTTGATATAACACATGTAAAGTTTTCTTCAGTTAGGAATGCAGAATTGTATTACACAGCACATTAAATGGCACTTTAGCAGATGTAAATGCTTCCATTGAATTAAGACTGATTAGTTTGCTTTTTAGGTTATTTTTTTTTGTTATTTTTTGTTACAGTGACTGTGTAGTTTTCTGGTTTTTAACAGCACACATGAAAGAACTGGTCCAGCTTCTCTACTTGTGGGTTCTAGAAGTGGACCAATATAGCTTTTCTACCTGGACCACTGTGTGTGATATGGCACATGAAAGCATCAGAGATAGGAAATGTTCTTTAAAAATGCATGCTTAATTCCTAGAAAAAAAAAACCCTAAAATTTGAATCTATTTTAGATGTCTTTTGCAAACTGCTCCAAATATTACTTCTATACAGAGCATCCATGCTGTAAGAATTCACCATTCCTGGAAGTAAGAACATGGAAAGAAGAGCAGCTGAAAAGGTATTTACAGGAGAAAGACAGCAATGTAAAATGGGTAACCTCAACTTGGTTGAAAAATGCTGAGTTATTCCCGAAGAGGTTTTCTCAGGGAAAGATATTTGTGTAGAAAGGCAGCTCTCCAGTGCAGGAGAACAAAGCAGGAGTCAGGAAATCAATGTAGAAGATACTGCCGAAGCAGAAAGGGCTTGTTGCTGTGTCTTCATCTGCAGCAGATTATCTTGATGCCTTAGGTTTTANTGTCATAAAGATTTGTTTGTAGCAAAGCAGCACCTCAGGCAAACTGACCTTTCAGGCCCCTTTGTCCTGCGCCAGTGTCACTGGGAGAGTACAGCAACAAAACCCCCAAGATGCCACTGATTGGCAGATGTCTATCCTCTAACCCACACTGTACCTGGTATACATAACTCCTAACCTCCCACCCCGATTCCCTATTGAACCTAAATCCAAGCATTTGAACCCTTCATGGGATAGACGCTCAAAACCTGCCAATATGTCACATGATGGCATTGCACCATGAGCCACCTAAGTTGATTACCTCCACTTTTTTGGTCCCTGAAGGGCAAGGAGAGCATCCTCTTTCTGATCTGGTCCTGAAAAATCTTCCCTTGTTTCTGGAGGTGAAAATGATTATTACAACTACTCAGAGACCCCAGCTGAGATCGCAGACCTTGGCAAAACACTGTGTAGCAGAACCTCTGGAGAACTCCCACCTTGTGAAGGCTCCATTGAACGTGTTTCTAGTGCATCTCCTACCACAGGGAAGAACCTTACCCCCATGCCAGGCTGACCTGGGGATAGTCTCAGGTATATCAACACTGACATGTGCAGAGAATAAAAGCCAAGACAGCTCTCTGAAGTCACAGGGATGGGCCGGGAGTGTTTGTGGTGGCCAGGCCACTGGATGATACTCAACACCCTACAGGGAAAAATTGAGGCAGTGTTTTGCCAAAGCCCGTTCCCCCTAAATGCTGATTCTGTCTTGTAGACTGGAGTTAGATTTCTGAGACATAGACTTGCAGACCAGAGCCATCTCCTGCCTTCTGAGTTTTGCATGAAAGAGTATAGGTCTGGCATCACAAAAGCACAAGTCCTGGTCTGTAGGATTGGATGAGGTTTCCGCTTTCTTTTCCAGTCCTTCTGCCCTTGCACTGCCACACACACAATAGCTACCCTCAAGGGCAGCCAGAGACAGAGCTGTCCTGCCAGTATGTATGAAACAGTCATGATTCCTTTTGGCATTTCCATTTACTTTTGCCTTCACAGTCCTCTGACATTCCTCATACAGCCATGGAACACTGTAATATTTGCTTTCTGAGCCCTTCATTCAGTCAGCTTTGAATCCACTCACTGCACAAAGCATCTCAGTAATATTATCCCATTTTCCAAAAACTTTTATGTTCATTTGCCTTGTAGCCAAGCCACTCAGAAATGAGAAATGAAGAGTCAACTCTTTTTTTTCAGGAGAATCATGAGAGAGTTTTCATTTCCTGACTGGAAGACTTCTGATCTTAAGTAGAGGAAAAGCCGCAGCAAAACCATACGTTTGCTCATTCATCTCAGTGTGTAAAATCAGATCATTACAAGCTGCAGCAGCTAAATCAAGCAGCCTTTGAAACACAAAGGCCTCTGACTCAAATGGAGTTAATGGAGTTGGGTTTTTTTGTTTTTACTACTGCTCCCATAATGTTTAAAGTCATTCACATTTCCACAGAGTGCTTGCTGATGATGATAAGCAGCGAAGCTTTGGATCCAGTTATACCTGTGCTTCCATCTGTTGTTGCAGAAACTAATTCTATTATCATTACTTTCTTTTTAATTACTTACTTCTTGAACTCCCCTGCTCTCTTCTTCATCGACAGTGTCAGTGGAATAGCTGCTTTTATATTCAAATGTCCTGAGCACAAAAATTACCAGCTGAATTATGTCTGTCCTGGGTGTTGAGCTGGAGAGAGGAAAACACATTCATTTTCTACAGTTTGTAATGAACTGTTTCTCCTGTTGTTGAGGCACATCATCTGACAGCAACTCCTGGTTTGGGAGGATGTTTTTATATTCATTATATGTCATTAATGAGAAATGTACTTATGTGTGGACGCCTGGGAAATTATCTGGTGCTCAGCCAGTTTTTGCTTCACTTGCATATTCCCAGTGAAAAATTGATTTGTTCCAACAATACAATGCCCACCAGAAGACTGTTCAATGGTATCTTTCTCCTTTTTCATGGATTTTGCAAAATGCAGTTGTGGACTATTCATGAAGGTGCTTCCTCCTGTTCTACTGTCTGAAGAATATTTTCACGTTACTTTTGGATATTTTCATGTTACTTTTGGATATTTTCATATGAGTTGCAGTGATGCTTCACATTAGCTTATTGCCTGGAGCAGTACTGTATGACATTTGAAACTCAGATACTTGTCTTTACCCATCATCAGTAAAACTCATGACCCCATTCTCTCTGAAAATACATTTTTTCTCTTCCCCCCCCCCAACACTCAAGCTAAATTACTGATGTCTCTGTAATTTTAATGTCTTTTACTCCACCCCAGGATTTTTTCCCCCTACCATCTTTTTTCTGCTTTGTCTACAGCAGCTGGGCTTTATTACCTGTCCCTCTCAGTGCTGCATGGCTGGAAGACAGGTCCTCTGTTATGTGCCCTCACCTCTCTGCACGGAGCTTGTTTCCAAAAAGAGCACAGCAGAGTCCAGAGTCAGGCAGGTATGGGAATCACAACAAATATAAATCTCACAGCAAGTATATATCTGCAGTAGGTTCTGTTGGAGAAGGTGACTTAATGACACTCCTATTTGGTGAAAAGGTCCCATGTATGTGTTCAGCAGCATTCCCACACCTTACTGTAAATGAACATGGAACGGTAGAACTCGCTGCCCATCACTGTGCTTCTGCCTGGTGCTGAGCAATGCAGCTCAGCATCACCACTCTCCATCCCATCATATGATCAAAGATGTAGAAAGTAAGCAGGCATAGGAGGAAAGATCATCAATGCTTACCAATCCCTTCAAACTGAAATGCAGTCTATTGCTTTTACTTCCCCCTGACACTTACATTAACGTCCTATGTCTACTAAAGCAGATAGGCAACACAATGACAAAAGAGAGATGGTGGCCTGCTTTACTAGGTGAGAGGACTACTGTTATATCCCAGTTTATTTTTTGTACATGTTGATTTGCAGTGCATGAATAGACAGGAGTTGTCAATACTTTAACATCTGGGAAACTGGAGTGAACGTTGCTGACAGGAATACCATAACTGAAGGCACTTCTCTTCTCTCATCTATAATGACAGGAGAATTTTATGTGAGCTCTTCTCTCTTTGCTTCCTTCAAAGCAAAGAATATAGTTGAAAGAAATGTGTGTGTGTGAGAGAGCTTATATTAATGTGGCTAAGGCTTGTAACCAGTTCATGCATGTGGTGATATGGTAGTTGCATTTGGGTGAAAGTGGTGGTAATGGTGAAGTTTTATGGATATTTGGTAAAACATTTTGAAATATAAAATAAAAAAGCTATTAATGACACATTCATTTAGTACTGTCATTGTAAACGGAGTAATTGGTTTTACATTGGTGTTTTTATGTTTGCATTTGAAAGCAGGTTTTCAGTAAGAAAGCTGGAATCAGTCCAAGTCAGATCATACGTACAGTTAAAAAGCTACATAGTAAAAGACAGAGATAAGACCTTTCATTACTGATGTGCAATAAAAAGCCCTAAGAAAAATGAAAAAGTAATTTGATGTCTCTTCCGACCTCCTTAATCCCCTTGTGGAGACTGTGCTTGTTTGACCTGATCTAACTAGGTTTGGCTCACTTTGTTGTTCCTGGAATATATTACTCCAAAAGCTAATGCCAGTGTATTCACTTTATTGATACAATCTGCACCACAGTGACAAGAATACGCAGCTCTTGCATCCTGTAGGTCATTTTGCTGTTTCTTATCCTTCCAGGTATGCATATGGTTTTCTGCTTTATTATTGTACACTTGGATTTCACAAATAGTATGAGAAAAGCAATAAAACAAGTGCATTGAAATTTCAGTATTAAGCCAATAAAAACTGAATACGTAATGACTTTTACCTTTTCTACTGCAGTGGTACTGTTCGAAAGAATCAATAGGAAACACAAAAAACCCCCTGCATTTAATCTCAGCTGGTCCTGGTCTTGTCTGCCTGAAGTCAGTCATTCACTATCTCAGAGGTACACCACTGGATAGCACATTCAGCCTTACTAAGACAAAGGGTGGCCCTGACTTTTCCCGTGGATTATCTACATGATCAGCAAAAGGTGGTTGACAGGCTGCTACAAAAATGAGGAACTATGAATGAGAGGTAAATCTGAACCTCTGGCATAGTCCTGATGCTTCTCCTGATGTTGGAGGCAAGGATCCAGTGGGTCTGTGCAGTGGTCCAGCTGGGTGCAGGGTTCTCCAGCCTAGTTTTGAAGTGTCTAGTCCAATGCAGCTAGTGAAAATAAAAAAAAGAAAAGGCAACTGGTTGAGTTGGGGTTTGGCCTGACAGTTTGCCAATACGATTCTCAAGGAGCTAAATTTGGATGAAACCCTTCAGATTTTGGACCAGTTAAGCATGCGGAATTGAATCAAATGAGCAGCAAGCACAGAGAAGTATAGGCATCCAGAAGCTTATAGAAATACCCCATTTTCATCGTTGTTACTTTTCCAAGGGATACTTTTCATATCTACAATACTTCTGCACTTTTGGACTTCAAAATTAAGCTACAGAGAGAAAATGATTGTGCAGAGAAAAATCAAGAGTCAACTCTGTGTTTATATTACTTTTGATTATGAAATGGCACAGCAGTCTACTGCATCATGGAAGTTACCAAAACCATAAAAAGTTTCTGAAAGTTTTTACTGCACTGAAGATGAAGATGTTTTTAAAAATTTTCCTTTTACAGTCTCCCTATACTGGTATACATGTTTTGAAAGGCTTCACTCAGGCTATAAACCGTCTTCATAATGCTAATGACTCTTAAAAAGACAACACAGTTGCATTTATTTTATTTGGCCATGTTGTAAATATATACACCCAAGAAGGATGACAGGCAATTTAGTAAATTAATGGTGATTTGGTTCATTTTGCAATGTTGACTTTTTTTGAGATCATCAGAATGTTGTACACCATTAGGTGCAATTCCCTGTGTAAGGTACCAGTCCCCTAGTACTCAATTTGTTTATCCATTCTTAGTTGTAGACATTTAGTGAAAATAATAATAATAAAAACCCAGCAATATCCTTTACCACCCCGGTGAACATAAAAATTAATAATCTCTGAGTCTGTATTCAACCTGACACTGTGAGCAGTGCAAATATGGTACAAAGTCTATCTTTACATTTATTTGCAGATGTGTATAGATATGGTTCATATAAATTAATCCTCTATTTCATTATAAGGAAGGAATTATGTCTGTGGTCAAAAGGGTGGGGTACAGTTAATCTGATTTAGCACAGCATGGGAAAAATTAATTGAAAGTCAGAACCGCATAGTGTTTATTATAAAGTAATTTCACACCAGCTCAGGATTAGCATGGTAACAGGTGACAATAGGTCATTACTATGTTAATTGAAAGACAGCATGCTTTTATAAAAAAAGAGGGGAAAAAAAAAAGGGAAAAAGGGATAGAGCTGAAATGAAAAGGAAAAAAAATTAAAATGCAGTATTTTATCTAGGATTGGGCTGTAGTTCTATGGGACATGTTCTAGGGAGAAGATAACTTCTGAAAAGAATTCACTGGCTTTTGGTGATAATCTTGCGTTGTTCATTGGGCCATGAAGCATGGCAGATGTTTGTGCATATCTCCTGCATGACTAAAGATGGCCACCTCTCTTTCCACAAGAACAGGCTGCATCTCCAAAGAGGTGGCCTGATGTTTTCAGCTTGCTGACACTGCTCACTCGCCCAGGCATGTGGAGGAAAAGGTAGGCACAGGGAAGCAGGGCCCATCTATTTACCTGGCTTGCCCAAAGGATGTGTGGGCCCAAACAAAGTCGCTGGGAGCTATGAGATTTTGCAGTAGTGTTTAACAGAGGGAAAGACTCTGGTTTTGTTACTTGACGAGGGGATTAATAAAATAAAAAGACTTTCAAACCACCAATGGAAAATTGCCTGTCACTTCGATAGCACGCTGAAGCATGAAGCCAGGGCAAACTCATCCTTCCACTTGAGCTGCAATGCCATTATCCCAGCTCTGAATGGGGATGGGTGCCGCAGTGCTCGGCTGCTCTCCTATTGTGCAGCGTGACAGACACCGATGTGTAGGCATTTCCCATTATGCGCTGCAACCTGAGTAAGCAGTCCTGAGCTGCCAGCTTCAGCCCGTCGAAAGAAATCAGGAATCTCTTTTTCCCCTTTTATTTGCATAATAGAAAAAGGTGTTAAATCAATTTTGGGGGGCAGAAGATCATTCTGCAGGTTCTCCAGCTGACAGAATACAAAGGGCAAAATATGTACTTGTGCCAAGGTGAGCAAGATAGAAGAGAGCTCTGTATTAACTGCAGTCACTACAAAAGGACCTTTGCTAATGGCATGTTATAATTTAAACAGGAATCCTTTCTGAAACCAAAACAATACACCAATGTAATGAAGTTAGCTCTTGTTCAAGGTAAATGGAAATTCAGAAGCGCAGCTGGGACCTGAAAATGGGAAATTCTGATTTTATTTCCTGGAAGAAGAATTTAACCTCTTCGGATACCCTCATGCAGCCTGATAGATGAGCTGATGAGCAATGTGACCTTTCTGCTCACCCTACTTCAGAAAAGTTCACAATTCAGTCTCACACAATCTGTTGGAATATGTTAATTTCAATGCAGTTCTGCCAGAAATACTAAGGGTGATCCCTGAGACCTTTACATCCCAGAACACAATCCTTCCAGACTTCATTCTCACCTAAAAACATGCTGATTGAAGTGCCTACTTATCTAATAAAGGTCAATAGAAAGGAAAGTGTAAATGTTCTTTGATTACTTACTAAAAAGGAAAGAGCTCAGACAGAAGAGGGTGCCTTAAATTCAGTGCACAATACAGTGTGATGTGGTCTGCTCAGTTTGAGAGTGAAAGAGTAAAGCTGCTCCTGGTGAGGTCACACACCATCATCTGCAAACCTAAACTACTGCAGAGCTAGGGTAATACTGCAATACAAGTACCCCTTGGGTAGAAGGGGTACTTGTATATTCCTTCTCAGCCATACAAAAAGGCAATATAATAGAAATATTTGCTCAACCCCAGCAGGAAAATCTCTCAGGATAATTAGGGGGAAACATGGCCTCAGGTCTGACTATACCCAGGAGAAATGATTTCCCCATGATAAGACAGAGTAGTAAATTGGAAAAGTAAGTGATCAGGTTCACTTCTACAAATGCAATATTTCAAAAAATATATTAGGGCTGGTGGTTTCTTTTGTGGCCATTGTCTAATTATTGCTCAGTAGAAGCATACAATTACTAATGTTTTTAGTGGTTTTTCATGTCCTTACATCTCGGTTACAGTAAGTCGAAATCCTGACTCTTTTGCAATAGGCAAAGGAGTGTTTTGCTGCAAAACTCTGCTCTGATGCTACTCCTCCTCTGCACACAAAATGAACCAGGGGCAAAGGTGCTGCTCCTTGCTCATCCTGGGGCAGCACCCACTGCCAGGGTCTTCCCCTGGGGACTGCCAAAAAGTCACAACCAGCATGTCCCCTCCCCTTGGGCTTGCTGTTGTGACGGCGGCTTTCTGGCAGCAGGCGGCCAACACGTAATTGCTACAGGCAAGAGTAGAGCCAAGGGACTTTGAGACGACAACGACACCGCTGCTGCTGCAGCTTCAAAGTGCCACTGATTCCCTTTCTGACATGTTCTCCTTTTTTGCTTTCTATCTAGTTAAAACAAAGCTAACAAAAAAGAAATGAGAAGAAAGTACCCAAACTCTCAAGCAAGAAAGAGAGTAGCACGAAGAGGTTGTTATAAATCTGTTGGCAAAACTGATGAGACAAAATAGAAAAAACCTGTGTATGAAGCTGGAGCAAATGTAATCTCAAAATGTTTCTAAAAGTAATTTTCCCCTATTCATTTGTTCTTGGCTGTCTCTGCTGTTTACTCTGCTGTTCTGTGATCTTGACTAATAACAGTTCCATTTAAACTCTGTGCAGAAAGGATTCTGTCTTCTCACCTTTCTGCACAGCTCAAGGATAGCTTACACAGCCATGTTACGGCTTTGCCCTTTCCAGATGAGTAATATGTTGATTTGGTTTCAGCTCATTAACTCTCTAAGGAATCTCTTTCAGCTTAGCTGTCTGCAAGGCCAGAATCCCCCATACTTCAGGATGAAGCTTTTTACCTCTTTAAATTTCTGAACGGGCATCCCAAGAGGAACAGACACTGCAAGGAAGCCCAGCGAGCTGCAGGATGTACTTCGTTGGAAATGAGCATCTTCTCTTGGGATAATGAAATTTTGTGTGTTGCGTTTGGTGCTCTGGGATTCATAAAGGTTATCAGTAAGGCATTTATAATAAAAGTTCTTCCTGCTTTTCCTGGCATGCATGGGAAGATGGGTGTGTTATCATTCTGACATTTCTGTCAGAAGTGGTATTTGAACCACTGGATGATTCCGACAAATGCCACCGCTGTCATCTGCTGCTCAGTTTTAATTATATCTGACTGAGTCTTTCAATGGCAGCAAGCAGAAAACTTAATTAGTTGGTTTAAAGGCTAATCTTCAGAGTCTGAAGAATCCAAACAGCTTTGCAGCATTTATGCATGGAGACTGCCATTTTCAGTCTGATGATGCAAGTCAGAAGAATTAATGGTCAGAAGAAATGGTCCCACTCATAGGAAGGAAAAACAGAGAAAG
This sequence comes from Mystacornis crossleyi, assembly GCA_013400655.1. Classification (NCBI taxonomy): domain Eukaryota; kingdom Metazoa; phylum Chordata; class Aves; order Passeriformes; family Timaliidae; genus Mystacornis; species Mystacornis crossleyi. The sequence goes on from VYZQ01063218.1 coordinate 73,515, forward strand.
ACTTAAGAATATACATCTACAAGCCCCCACCATTTTTGTACATGACATATCAGTGAGGAAACCTCGTGTCTAAGAAACTGCTGTGCTGGCTCACAGGTGGGTCTCAGAAAAATGGAAGCAGAATGCAGGCGAAAGATTGGGTGCTCATGGGAACGTACGCAAATGAACATCTGTTACCTTAAACAGAATGTATATGTTTATTCTGCAGTGGACTGCAAGCACTGCACTATTTGGGAAGACTGAAAGGCTGGCATTTTCTCATACACTGGTGCACTGTTCAAACAAGCTGCTTGAAAGGAGATTGCATTAACAATTTATACTACCTCTGTGTTTGCTTTCACAGTGTTAATGTGATTATATTTCTCTGCTATATCCTGGAAAAACCAGCATTAGTAAGATGCAATGTCAAACTGCTAATATGGTGCAATTAGAAGTTAACATTACATTCACATACTGGTTGCAGGTTGCCTGTGAGGAGAAACCTCAACAATTGAAAATACATTGTTTTGTTCCAGAAATCCCAGGGCTGTGGGTTTGGGCACCCCCATGCAGATGTGGGCTGATGGGCTTTGCTTCTTTGTGAGAACACATTCTCTTTAATGGTGCTGCTGGTGTCCTGTAGGATATTGCCAAATTTCATCATTTGCAGGGAATGGGCTGGATTTTATACATAAAATGTGCTAAGAACTCTCTGTGGGCTGCAGTCAGGAAGCAAAGCACTTGATGACTTATACAGCCCACATGACTGATAAGCTATCATTGTCCTTCCCTGCATTCAAAAGCTTTGTGCTTGTAATTTAGTTGACCACAGAATCACAGAATTGCTGAGGCTAGAATGCACATCTGGAGATCTCATCCAACACCCTTCTCAAAGTAGGGTCAGTTAGAGCAGTTTGATCAGGAATGTATGTGTTCAATCAGGGTTTGAGTATCTCCAAGGCTGGAGACTCTCCAAGCTCTCTGGACAACCTCTGGCAATGTTTGACCGTGCACATAAAAGAAAAGATTTTTTATCTGTTTAATCAGAATTCTCTGTATTTCAGTTTTTGGTCACTGCCGGTTATTCTTTTGCTGATCCCCACTGAGAGCATTCTGACTCCATTGACTTTGTCTTTCTTCCCTCATCAAGAATTTATACACATTGATTAGATCCTCCTGAGACTTCTCCTCCCAGGCTGAATTGACAAAGCTGTCTCAGCCTGTCCTTTTGTGTCAGGTGCTCCAGTCCCTTAATCCTGTGTACGGATCTTAACTACACCCAGTCTAGCATGTCCACGTATGTCCTGTGGGGGGAACACAGGACTGGATACAGCACTCTCCACTGACCTGGACAGAGCATACATCTGGCTCATGTTCAACTTAATGTACACCAGGAACCCCAGGAGCTTTTCAGCAAAGCTGTTATCTAGACAGCTGGCCTCCAGCATACACTAGTGCATAGGTTTAGTCCTTCCCAGGCTTGGCATTTCCCTTTGTTGACCTTCAGGAAATGCCTGTTGGTCCATCTCTCTAGCCTGTCCAGGTCCCTCTGGATGGCAGCAAAGCACCTGGTGTGTTAGCAACTCTTTCCAGTTTTGTATAGTTTCCAACTTGCTGAGGGTGCACTTTGCCACATTGGCCAGGTCATGAATGAAGAGTTAAGCAGAGGCGGGGAGGGCACCTGACTAGGGGAACTTTATGGCTTTAATCACTATATTCTCAAAAGTCACAAATCTAGTTGAGCTCACCCTGCCTGGATGCTGACTGCTGCTCTGTTGAATGCAAATCCATTGGACCTATACAGGTCCATGAACCCATAGGTGTATGACTGGTGACAAAAAGTGGGCAGTCAGTTTCACTGGTCTCCTTCTGCAAGCAAAGGGGATGTTTTGTCCACCTCTCTTCTGCACTATCAATGGGATAATGAAAATATCCTCCTGCTGTGAGGGAAGCTTCTCCTCTCCTCTCCTCTTTCGTGGATTATTGTGTCCTTGGTGACTCACCCATCGAGATGAGTATAAATAAACACAATAACATACCTCCCTGTAACATTTACAGGAGTTTAGTTAAAGAAGCTCATTTTGCCTTGGACAGTACTTTTGCCAATGGGCATAAAGCAGTGTATTTATAGGTTATGCGATATGTTTTGTTTATCTTTGACATTTTGACATATCTTAATATTTTCCAGCAAAAAACTGCTGCAGTTACAGTCTCTCATAGCCCTATCCCTTTGCTTGACGGTGGCTGCAGTGTTTGCCAGGGCAAACTGACTTTTGAATGAGCTGTCATTCTCCATCATTCAGCTAGCACAGATATTTCTGTATTATAGACCCATTATTTGACACTGAAGATACCTGGTTAATACATTAGCTAAAGGGATACTGAGAATAGTATGCTGCCTTTAGCAGGGAATATTGGATGCTTTCATGTTTGAAAAGTCCCACTGGTCTTTCCTTTGTGAATGGCTGCAAATTGCTTACTGGAACTAAAATGCCACTTTTTGTCCAATTCTTTCTTGATCTTACCCACGAGGTACACAGGAACAGTTGATTAAATCACTTGGTGCTTTTCTGTAAGACTGACACATGAGTCTCTCAGCAAATGCATTTAGGATTGTTTAAAAACAGGTGAAAAATGAGCTTTTCATACACAGTTACCTGTTGGCTATCCTTTCTTTGAAAGGCATTAACATACTTTAAGACAGACTTTTGCTACTTTTATAAAGCTATATAAAAGTTAGAGGTCCAGCTTGAATTAGTTGGACAAATGTCCTTCGCAGGACATCCTTCCTAAAGAGAGAAATCAGCTGTCTTTCAGAGGTGTCTCCTCTGTATTTCTGGAGCTAACTTAAACTCTTAACCTAGATGGCTAATTTAACTAGTATCCCAGTACTGAGGTCATTACAGTTAGGTGAGGTGATACCCACCAAAGCCAGCAAAATGTTTCAGTAATTTTCTTCCTTTAGGAATTTTCTCCCTTTTAATTTTGCAGGACAGGTAAATTCTAAGGAATATCTTGATTTTAGAGAATCCAGAGATTATGATAGTGCAAAAGCAAGACAAAAGAAAAGAATAATGCTGACTTCTTTTATCTCACTCCCACATCTCCCAGTAAGCATACATTTGTTTGGTAGTGGGAGCCACTTTGGATCCACTTCCATTCCTCAGATAATGAGAGTGCAAAACCTGCAGAGGATATTAATCCTTTTTACACCAGGAGAAATGGTAAGGCATTCAAATTTGCACTGAAAATTGAGATGAGGTAAAAGATGAGACATCCTGTAAATATAAACTCTTTAAAATAAAATACTACAGATGACATAAAAGTATAAAAATTGTTACCGACATGAATAATTCACTAACGATTGAATGGTATGTCACTAACTAATGTGTACTACGTGCCAGTTAATAGTGGATGTATCTGAAGAAATATGGAAATTGGAATACTTTAATAACTTTATATATGAAAGATGATGAGACTGCCTAAATGATTAAGAGGAAGATATGTTATAATGAACTAAAGCCACTCGAGTGTAAGGTAATTTTAATTCAAATCTCCATCTGCTTATGTATAATTAAGACTCATTTAACAAGTTAATGCCTAACAGAGAGAACTGATAAGTTTGGTATTAAAGAGCTTAAGAGAAGTAAATTAAACTGTCTAGTTTGAGGAGCTTTCATTTGAATTCCCTGTACCTAACCCAAACATAATCTTCCAGGTGCATTTCTTTACTCTGACTATGCAGCTATGTCCCAAATCTGGGGAGAAAAAGGAGGTGAAAATCAGAATATCTTTGTTATATTTTCATTTTAGATATCATGTCAAGTCAAGAGTTTGACAGCATCTTTGCTCATATGAATATTTATACTATTCAACCTGCTCTCCATATAGTGTCTATACACCATTAAGAAGATATTTTGCATTCCATCAGAAAAATTTATACATTGCAGATTGCCAACGGGGTTAAATAACTTACGAAAATAAGAGGATTGCCTTTGATGTGCACAGAAAGTAATATTTTCATCAGTGGTAAATGTTATGTGTTATTCACCCACTTAACTTTCAGTCTTTCTCCAAATATCTTTCCTGCAAGGTCCAGTAATCAAAACAGTGGCTTCAACCTTTTCATCTTTCATCACACAATTTTAATTTTCATCTTTTGGCTTCTTATCCACTGTCAAGATGAGAGTATCCTATATTCACTTCATACTTAAAATTCTCTGTGCTTTCAATTTTTTTTTGTCACTGGAGCCAGACATCAGCTTTGATTTTCTCATAGTGCTCAGAAATAAGTTGGATACTTTTGGGAATGTATTGGAAGAACAAATACCACAGTAGGTCTAATGCTTATTGCAGTGCAGATGCTCCCAAGTTATGACAAAGTGTTAAAGCTATGAGATTTGCTGACCAACACCGATCTCAATAAAAGACTAACATAGCCAGTGCATTAATTGAAGTTTACTGTTTTGTTCCTAGGCGAAAACTTTAGCATCATTCTGCTTTGGTATCAGTCTAAGTGCAGAAAAAAAGGGACTGAATTCTTTAAAATCTGTTAAAGAGTGGAACCAATGTCTTACTTCTCAAATTGAGTTTTGGGCAATGGAGGTCCTTAAAATTCAACAGCAACTAAAATATCTCTTTGTGTATATATCCACAGATTAACACAATTCACTGTTTGTAACAAGTCTCTTCACTGTAAAAGCATTTGGGTTAATATACATTTTTGTATGTTACTGTGTATCTCACAAATAAGTGAGCATGTTTTAAAAGGTCTTCCTTTCCTACAGCATTTAAAAATGCACTCTGTACTCAGACATCACCAAAGACGTTTGCAGCACTTCAGTAGAAAGAACTTCAAGTGGCATAGGAAATGTGCCAAATGAACCAAACCACCTAAATTGACTACAGATGAAAACTTACAGTTACAGTCAGACAAAGGTCTCCATTTGTGTTGATAAGCTGATCGACGAGAAAAGAAATTGCTTCTTTTAGTCCTTAGAGAGACAGTGCAATGTGAGCTTAGAGAGACAGGAAATTAACATTTTAAACCAAAATTTAAAATCCAAATTAAAAAAAAAAAAAGAAAAAGAAAAAGAGAGCGAGAAGACAGAAGCTCATACCTACACCATGAACTAGTCTGGATGAGGAGGAGGCCAGCATCTTTGTGAAACACTGCTGATGGCCCTTCCCTGGTAGCCGAGTGTATCCCAGAACACATTGTAACCTCCTGGATGATACAGCCAAAGTTATAGATTTCTGTATGCCAGAAGGACATCTTTTTTTTTGAGACATTTTTGTTCATTTACTGAAGAAAGAAGCTATCAGTAGGGAATACTGGCATGAGACAGACTAATTAGTGAGTAAGGACCCAGTCCCTCCCCAGAGCCTCGTGCCTGTGAAAAGCAGCACATACATTTTACTTTACAGTTCACGTAAGCTGTGAGCAATATGCCTGTAACTCAGCCCCACTACCCACAGCTGTCACAACCAGGGTGGTATAGGAGTATACAAGACAACCCTTTCTTCCTTCGAGCTCCATCTAAGAAATCTTTACAGCAGAGAAATTTCACTTCTTGATCTCGCAGGTATTGAGGTTCTGAACCTCTACACAAATGCCATTTTTTCCCAGCTCAGAACCAGAGGAACTGGGTGAGGGAAGCCAAGATCCTTAATCGTCAGGGAGAAGAAAACCTGCACATAGCTGAAGGCTCTGACAGTGAGAGGTGGACCCCTTTCCCAGAAGGACAGGAACTCGCTCCCTCCTGAGAAGGGCCTAGGGAATATGTACTTGAGCTGGTTGCCTTGCCTGGTCAATCCCAAATCCCAGGTTGCACCTTGTGTCAGAGGTGTCAGCCAAAACCACTCCACTGTACATGCAGTAGCTGACATTAGAGCAATATTAACAACACCTGAAAATGTGGGCAAAATCTCTACAAGTCTTACAAAAGGAGCAATTGCCATCCAAGCAGGTGGAATGCTTTCCTTGAATAGAGAAACATGTTTCAAAGCAAAGGCATTTAAAGATAAAAAACCCTGCTCATGATTCCTCTGCAATATCCTTTCTCCTCCTCCAAGTAATAGCCAATGGCCTCTCTGAGTGTAACACCACCAGGTTTCTGACAGCTGCTCTGTGTTGCTGTAGCCAAATGCCAGCCTCCATCACCTTCATTTTATCCTCATGCCTGAAGAGCATTTAATACTCTGAAAAAGCAGTGGGTCCATAAAATGGATATTAATAGAGCACTTAGCACATACATGTCTGTGATTAGCAGTTTAAAAGGCTAAGGACCCAAATAAAACCTGGGGCAATTTCAGCTTTGAATCAGGAAGCATTTTAGCACCAATGCCACGTCATGAAAAAAGGGTTTTATTCTATAATTTGTACCAAGAAGTGGAGGTAGAAAATAAATATTAGTTAAACAAAAAACAAAAGAAAAAAGTCAAGCATCATGATATTAATGAATAATTAAATCCCCGCTGAGTCCATAAAGTGTAATGCTAAAGTTGTATCATCTCTTGTGAGGTCGTTGTGCCCTCTCACAGGGCAATGTATCAAGCACAGACTAGATTTCATCTCTGATGGCTCGTGTTCAATTCAAATAATGTTACCAGTCTCTTCCTTAAAAAAAAAATAAATCTGATGCAGGTTTAGTTTACTGTCATGATCATACCCTTCTTGCTTTTAGGATACTTACAGTGGAGAGGATGATCCTCTCACAGAGAGGATTCACCCACAGATTTTAACCTTACTTATGGTGAGTAATGCTCCTAAATCAGCTGGCAATACAGTTGTCAAGTGGCACAAGCCTTTTT
>VYZQ01063218.1:81289-93234 GCA_013400655.1 Mystacornis crossleyi
AGGTAGAAAATAAATATTAGTTAAACAAAAAACAAAAGAAAAAAGTCAAGCATCATGATATTAATGAATAATTAAATCCCCGCTGAGTCCATAAAGTGTAATGCTAAAGTTGTATCATCTCTTGTGAGGTCGTTGTGCCCTCTCACAGGGCAATGTATCAAGCACAGACTAGATTTCATCTCTGATGGCTCGTGTTCAATTCAAATAATGTTACCAGTCTCTTCCTTAAAAAAAAAATAAATCTGATGCAGGTTTAGTTTACTGTCATGATCATACCCTTCTTGCTTTTAGGATACTTACAGTGGAGAGGATGATCCTCTCACAGAGAGGATTCACCCACAGATTTTAACCTTACTTATGGTGAGTAATGCTCCTAAATCAGCTGGCAATACAGTTGTCAAGTGGCACAAGCCTTTTTACAAGGCCATTTTGTTGGCTTCATAGGAAAAATTACGTCCCACTGGTCTCAGCTGGGTACCAGTATTGGGGGAAAGATGAGTGGGACATTAACTCCTTTCCCAGCAATGATGTGGCCAAGGTAACATACCCATGCAGCTACTCTTTCCTGACTTTTGCTCTTTACCTCAGAGCAATCCTGATAAGCAAGATCTGGTCTTGTTCCAGTTGGAAAGCATTTTTATGTTCTTTCATATGAAAAAAGTTCTCATCAGACAAGTTTTTAAAGATTTATGACAACATAAAAAGCATTTTTTTCCTTCTCTTTTAATTTGCCTTGGTGCTAAAATGTTATTTTCCTCAGTAAAAATTACGAGTTTTTAAAAAACTATATGCAGGAACACACCACATGTGGGATGTCAGCATTGGATTTCACTGATACAAAACTGCTGGAACGACAGAGTGCAACGCTGAGTCCTGCCCTGCAGAGAAACTCAGTGTTCACTGAGAGCAGTGAACAGTTATAAACTGGCCTGCCATTTAACCCCTGTGCACCACCACCCTGGGTGGCCTCGCAGCCCTGCTCTGGGGCTGCATGGTTATCTCCCTGCTAGCGGGAATGATCAAGGCATTTCATCAGGCAAAAATGAATACTCCTCCCCAAAACTGCCCAGGGAAAAAGGGAAATGACACTTAATAACTGCAGTTGAGAAAAAAGGAAGGAAAACTGTGAGCTGCTCAAAACTGCCTAGAATAAAGATTAGGTAAGGACATGATATTTCAGCAGGTGAAGGAGGAGGAAGGTGGCTGGGCTCCGGCAGGCATGTGCTGAGCTAAAAACCACATCATGTGTGCTACCAACAGTACCACTGTATCAACTCTTGGTTTTCTCTTTCATCTTACTAGATTTTGACAGATCACCCCAGATTTGGACATATTTGCATTTATAGCCTATTAGTATACTATAAATATTGTTTATTGTTTATTTGTTTTTCTAATTACTATCTATTGCCTAGCTCCTCTCCTGCTCTCCACTTAGACTCCCCACCCCACCACCCTCCAGTTAGGACTTTTCTCTAATTAGACATGGATTTTTCTACTTTTATTTCTCAGTGATGAAATAAAGATATTTTCTGGAGATTCATGTTGTCCTCTGAATTTGAGTGTCACACTAACTTGACCGGAGCTCTGAGTTGTGATTTAATAATGGGAAAAAATCAGTAAGTACTGTATCTAAGGGAAAGACATAGCAATAGCCACTGTCTTGAGTTGACAGCAGCTGAACTCTGATTAGGAAGGAGACCTGTGTTTGAGTGTGATTAGTGGAATGCAATGAGGGAAACAGCCAAACCTCTGTGCTTTGATGTCTCCAGAAGAATGTGTACCTTCCCAGATGACTTAGGTTGGTCAAAGACAATTCCTAGGCTCAGCTGGAGAGACAATCTGGTATCAGACCCTTGAAGCAATACTGCATCACCCTGTGATCCTTTCTGGTCAGGGATTCCACAGCTTTTCTAATTTAACAGAAAACAGTGGAGGTTTTCTGAGCCTGAACAGCTGTATGTTTAGTGAGGGTTTAGCATGATGTCTCCCTGAGTCTGGAAAAGAGAATTTTCTGATTATCAAACTGTGAACTGTCAGCGGCATAATTTTCCTAAGCACTTGGAGAGCAGTGTTCTTACAGTATTTACATGCCTGGAGATGCAAAGAGCACTGCCAGTGTCAACTAATGCCAAAAGTGGTTAAAAAACAAATGAATGATTCCCAGAATTAGGTAGTTTGGAAATGTGCCCTTCTGCAACTTTAAGAATATCTTTTAAAGCCTGATGCCAAGTGACTTCAGCACCTAATCCTGCTATGGAAAGCACTACAATCAGTTAGGAACTGCTGTGAGTCAAGCACAAGGACAATGAAAATGGAGCTACTGGGCCAGGTCTTCAACCCCACTGACTGCCCAAGACTAGCCATTTCAGCTTGCTGTAACTCATTGGGCTGCCAGCAGCAGCAGCAGCTCAGAAGATGCCCCAGTGACAGCTGAGGTGCCTCTGCTGCATGGAGAGTCAGGGACTCCATCAAGCACCCAGACAGCACATTGCCACTGATCCTGAACTCCAGCCAGCTCTCGCTGAGCCTCTTCTAAAAGACTGAGATGCTCTTCAACTGTAATTTGACACCCTTAACTCAGCTGCTCTTCGTTGTCAGTTTTTCCTCAACTCACATTCTATGAAAATGTCATTGCTAGTTTTTCTTGCATGAGATTTAGTTTAAAGTTAGGCAAAAGCCATGTTTATGTTTTGTACGTGTAGAACAAATTGCAAGCTCAGCCAGGGAGAGGACTCACAGCAGTTACTTAATATCTTACAGCACAGTAATATATCAATGAATCATTTAATTAACTAATAATAGCAGGTAAGGAAAAGCCAGAAAGACCCACTCATTCTGTATGTTCTGCAAAATTAAAAGCTAATTCATAAGAAATAGCCTACGGAATTGTGTCCTTTGTCCTTGAAATGTCTGTATGCTGTAAATACTTTTATACTTAAAGGAAAATTCTCAATCTAAATAAAACAACGTTTGCCTTTTTTTCTTAAAGATAAGCAATAATTTATTTCTCTTTCATCTTCACAATTATCACATACTGCCCAACTACAAGACCAATGCCACGACATAACACAGGAGAATTGCCCACCTACACTTTACTTGGACAAATACAATTACAATTTACAGATTAAATGTACTGTAAAATATGTAGTTGGAAAAATGTCATTCTTATCTATATGATGGGATGTGGCATATGATTTATGAACAGATTCAATCTAAGATGTAAAACTTTAAAACTTGTTAAGCCAAGGATACGGTATAAAGCATTTTGGTTTGGTATTGTATTGTTACTAAAGTAGAAAAAGCAAAATTAGAGAAATAAATCCAGATCTTAAGTTATACGATATGTGTTAGGTTAAGAAATTAATTGGCTTCTCCACTTTTTTTTGTTTTGCTTTTCTTTTCTATTTTTTTCTACAAATGAATAATATGAATATATTGCAGGATAAAGAAAGACTGTCAGATAAGGAAGGTACTGTTATATGAAAAACAAATGAAAAATACCAGGTCATTTTGCTTACAAAAAGATCAAACTATAAACAGTCACAAAATATATAAAAATGCCACATTGAACGAGGCAATTGTACTCTACCTAACTGGTAGTATACTCTCTGATAGAAGTTGTGTTCATACAGTAGTAACTGATAAAAAGGCATTGTGCACTCTTGTGCCATCTGGGGATTTAGCACCGTGTGTCATCAGTTCTTGTATTGTCATCCAGTTGTCCAAGATTTTCTTGTTTCTCTTTTTCATCATCTTTTTGTGACTCAGTTCAATAATGTTGATTTCCTTTTTGCCCTCACTGCCACTCTGTGGACTTTCCTTAAGACACTCCAGCCTGCTCCTCATCATGAACTCCCGCCGCCTCCTCTGCTCCTTAGCACGCACCAAATGCTGCTTCCGCTCTTCTTTGCTCCAATAGCGACCCATCTTCATCTCACTCATTGTATCATCATCTGTCGTCATCCCACTGCGCTCCTCTTTTATTTTTAAGGCACGTTCCTTCAGGATTCTGTCTCGAACTGGTCTCTTTGTGATGTACCTTGTCCCATCACTCCTTATTTTCACTTTCCATTCCATCTTGGGCTCCGCACACTTCTGTGAGTCTTTGCACATGCTCACCAGGCTGAGCTGGCTTTGGGCGTACTCCACAGCAGACTTCTGCTGGATCAATTGCATATAGCTTTGATAATGCTTTGCATGAGCAGGTATGTTCCCGTACCTGTAAGAAGAACTGTGATAGGGAGACAAATAGGGAATGTGCTCACTGCCTTGCCTTTCCTGGTCTGTGACTTTGCTGCTTTCTGATGCCAGCACTATGTTCTCAGCAGCACTGTTTTGCTCAGTGGGTTTGGTTTTGGCTGAGGTTGTCTCCCTGTTGCTTTGTCCTGAGGATGACTGATTAGCCACAATTGTGCTCCTCAGGTTTTTCCTGTTGGTTATGCTGATCACCCTCTGGAGAGAGTTATCAGGGGATCGCTCCACTGTCAGCGGAGTGCTCCTGCAGCTTTCGGCAGTGTTGTAGGCACTGGAGCTGTCCTTGTCAGACTTCTCAGGGTGCTCCATGATGTCATCCAGTTTGCCTCTTTGTACATCTATGCTGGTGTTATAATTCCTGAAACTTTCATCGTGTAAAGCCCAAATGTCTCCATACTGATCTCTCACCTTTTGGAGCCGGTGAGCTTGCATAATATTCTGGCATTCAAGTTCAATGTTCCTCAGTTCCTCATTGAGTAGCTGCAGCTCATGCTCCACTCCATCTTGCTCTCTTCTGTTGCACTCTATCGTGCTGCTTGAGTAATACAGATCATACTCCCCATGGTTTCGAATCTTGCACTTCAGTTCCAACAGCTGCCGAAACCTTTCACACTCCTCCTCTGGGTTTCCTATGAAATCAGATTCAATGTATTCCCCAGACACAAAGCTTTCATTGCACTGGAGCTCAACACTGCCTAATGTATCCTGGCTGTGGCCCAGGTCCCGTTTGCTCTGTAGGGTAGCACTGTTCTGCTCCTCAGTTGCATTTTCTTGCTCTGAGCTCTCATCATTACGGAGACTTTCATCTGTAGGTCCCACCCCACTGTCCTTCTCTTGATTGTTGGATGATGAGGTTGCAGTGTCTGTAGTGCCATCTTCCTCTTCATGTTTCTTTGGCTAAAAAAATCAGTAAACCAAAATGATTATCAAATGCAGACCTTATTATAAGAGAATATTTTCCAGCTCTGGTTTGCTTAAACAGCTGGTATCTGATTTAAGCTGAATTAAAACAGATCACTAAACAGCAGTCCTAGTGCTCATAGCTTTTAAACATTTCTCAAAGTCATGCTGTGGTTTCCATACTGAGCAAAGTAAGTGAATTACAGTACTAGTGACATAGCTTCTAAACTCCTGAAAGAAATATTTCCCTCTCTAGCTAAGCTATCTCTTTGCAGTGCTTAAAGATAATGATCACCAGATGGTGAGCTGGTTTTGATTCTGGATTATGGCCAGAAACTGGTGGAGCTGAAATCTTCTCAAGCTTGAGAGAAAGCTTCAGTACTGGTATCACCTCAAACAAACAAGCAAGCAGCCAATCAAGCAAAGTACAACCCAACAGGGTGCAAAAAGACTACTGTTTCTTTTTTTAAGCAGTAAACTTTTGTTTGCTCCATTACACCCTCCATGGACTCCTCCTACACTTCTTGTGTTCAGCAGCCTTTTCTGAAAAAGTGGTCATTTTGAATTCTAGGATTTTGCTCAGAAGGACCTCAATCCATTTCATCCCCGGAAACTCTTTTTGAAAACTCACTTATTTCCATTGTTAGAGTTTATGTTCCTTAAAAATAAGAACAGTCTTTCAATATTAATTGTAGAGCAATACTGAAGGCTTTGCCATGGCCATAATGTCAAGCTTTCTGGCTATTGATTAGCACTCCATTCACTCCACTATACTACCTCACCTATTTATATTCTCAACCTATTTATATTCCATATAATTTTATATTCCATATAATTTATACTCCACAGAATGTGAGATAATACCTCTCTAAAGAGACAGACACTTTATTTTTCAAACCAGATAAGCAAAGAATCATGCAGAGTGCAATTTATATGACCAAGCACCTAAGTGCACATAGTACCAACCAAACTCCATGTCTCTTTTAGGAGGTATAATTGCATAATTCTGTTTAATGACTGTAATAATCAAGAGAGAAAAAAGGTGGAGTGCATCCAGTGAAAGGAAACAAACTTAAAGAGGCCACTGTCATAATTCCCTTCTTATCTACTTTGACAAACAGTAAAACAGGATGAAAATGTGTCTCCTATGTCATCCCTTCTCCTCTCTTCATGTGCAGCTCATGATCACATACCCTTCATCTGGTTTCATTTCTTCAACTGTTAGGAAAAAATAATGGCCTAGTGTCAGAAAAACAAAAATAACCTCCACCCCCAATTCAGTGTAAGAGTGGAATAAAGCAAATATTGAAAGAAACACACCACCAGGAGAATTTAGTGTCTGTGACAAACTAGTTGAAAATTTCTGAGATGTCTTAGGAGGTGTAAGTTTCATTTAGGCTTTTTAAATTTAGTATCTTTCTAGTTCACCTCCTCCAGGTGAGTGGCACTACATACGCTACTCTGTTTCCTTCTCTCACCTTCTTTGGAGCTACTCAGCTTGTCTTGCCTCCTCTGCCTCCAAACCTTTCAGCAGAGAAGTGACTCCAACCTGGGTAGCTTACACTTCACCCAGCCACTGCAATGTGCAATCCATATTTCTCACTGCTCTCGAAAATATTTAACTACTGACAGGAGGAAGAACAGCTCCAGCAGACTACAGGAGGGCAGTGCTGCAGAACAGTCAGGAATCTGGGTGCCTATTCCAAATGCAGGGCTCTGTTCACACGACCAAGCACGACCATCACACGACCCAAGGAGGGTCGCGATCTGCTCTCTGACTCTGAGTGATATAACACAATTTGCATCTATATGACTAAAACTCCTAAGAGGGTGTCTTATCCATAATGTGTTAGCACAGTTATACAGCTTACAGGAGCAGAGCTTCATGATGCTTCCTGCAATGTCTTCTGCATGGTGCTACACCAACAAAGCATATATCTGAGCACTTCTGAAAACAACCACTAAATGAAGCTATTTGTATAGGTGTTGGGAAGAGACTTTACAGTTGAGGCCCATGCAATCAACACTTTCAGAACTGGTAGCTCTTGTTTTCCACACCACTTTTATCAATAATATAAATGCTTAAATTATTAATTATTGCATTATTAATGCAATAATGCTTCTTTAACTTCAGCTTGATTTATACTGACTGAATATAATACACTGCCATCTACTCAAGTTACACTATCTGGAATTAACACGCATACACAAAAGATGTAAACAAAGCAAAGCCCATCTTTTGAGTCAAGTAGAAACCAGATAAGTGGGATTGATCTGATGAAATATAAGTGTCTGTAGTACAGGCATCTGAATGTCAGATAGTCACTTCGGGTTCCCTCAGGGGAAAAAGAAAGGTCTATGCAACCAGATTCTTCTCAAACTAATGCAGACATCCATATTACATAAATTTTTCCCCAGTATGTGGATACATGCAGCTAACTCAATTAAGAAAATAGAAATTAATACAGATATTTATTGTATTGCATGTTTGTGAGATATATTTTATTAAAAAATCCATTGTGACTCAAGAAAGTTAGCCCCTGGCATTTTTGTCCTGGACATTTCATGCTTGCCAGAGCTCCTAAACATGTGCAGACTGAGCATTCTTTTACAGCATGAGATAATTTTAATTTTATTTTGAAAGACAACAAGCCTAATTCCATATTATATCCCTTCTGAAAAACAAGAGACAGTCCACAATTTTCAGTGTGTTGCTTTTTCTGGTGTTATCTATTATCTATTTCAAACAAAGTGTTTCTTTTCAAACATACATTGTCAATCTCTTTTACAATTACTTCTGTTTGAAATACCAAAGGGCTCCTTAGGCCTCATCTTTGCAGTGAGAACTTAGATAACAAGAAGGCAAACCCAGCGGTGCGTACAATCAAGCAATAAATGAACCTCAAAAGATTCTGCATTTCAGCTCCAGCAAGCATTCCTGCCTATAAAATGGCTAATCTTGCAGGAATTCAGGCACTGTTCTATTCTCATTTTACAATTTATAATGTATATGGGGACTCAAAACCCAGACTGCTACTCAAGGCTGAATGCAGTAAGATTCAGTTGAAGGCACTGAAAAACACAGCTGTGCTCTCTGGTCAGTCTCTGACAGTGACAGGGAAACTGGTCACAGGGAGAAGAATCTCCAGTGTCAGGCTAACCATGAGGTACTTAAACCATGAGGGAAATTTGGAACTGATTTCAGTGGTTCACTAAAAGGGAAAATGCTCTTCTGCAAACAATGCCGATCTTTTAAAACAGGCCTCCCTCAAAAAAAGGATTTTCCCCCGGATATTTTCACTATATGTCAGCTTTGAATGAACTAGAATAATTTTTTAAATCCAATTATTTCTTCTTCTTAATAGGTTCTGATATATTGCATCATACCAATAAGAATTTCTGCATGGCAAATTTATGGTATTCTTCTGAAAAATTATCTCTGTTGCACAATGAACCATGATGTTGTAAAGGGAAATGAACACAATGAGTTATAAAGAATGGAGAATTACCTTTTTCCTTGAGGCTTATTGGACTATTCCATACAGAGAAGATATAATTTTTGATTGAATTCTACAGAGTAGATCAAAAACATACAGAAAACACATGACTATCTAATTGATTCTTCTATTACAGACTGTACAAAATTTTTCTGTGACAGTTCACATTAAATGTTAAAATGGCATTCTGTAAAATGGACTTGTATTTGGAAGGATATTCTGATGGAGAGTGTATTCATTCCTGCAGCTCTCAAGATTCATGATGACAGATGATTATGAAGCCAGAGGACTATGTTTTTGTTCACAAAAATCAAGGCTGGTCTCCATGGCCAGCCGGGGAGCTTGAAGATACTCACATTGGCCACTGGCAGCTGCAATGAGAGTGGTTTCATAGCTCCAGTGGCTGGTGTGATTCCCCTCAGGAAACTGCTAGGATTCCCAGCCTAACAAGGAGTAAAGAACCAGTTTTCTGACTTGATGAGTCACTACACAGAGTCTAGAGAGACAGCAGCTGTCACAAATTACTGATGCCCCATTACACACCAAGCTGCATCTGGTTGATTCGATCACTCATCAGAAGGGCAAAGAAATGTCTGGCTGTCCTAGAATTACTTCAAGCAATGCAATGTCAGATACTGACAGATCACAAGTGACCACATTTTTTTTCAAGTGTAGTGTTCTTTTACAGTAATATAAAATCTCAATACGGCAAAAACCCCCATGCTTGGCAAAAGATTCCAGCGGGGAAAAAACAATTTCAATGAGCTCTGTGAAACCACTTTATAGGACACTGCTGTTTACTAATTAACACTATCCACAACCCAAATTCAGTGAAAAAGCCAAAGCTTGACAAGAACTTTGCAGTGGAAGGTCACAATTGTAAAATGATTTCAAAGGTCCCACCATGTAACGTGAGGGCCTAGTAGGAGTTTGTAGATAGACTTGTTCAAGAATTTCTACCAGAACTGGAGGTTTGTGTGAAAATGGTACCATACAAATGAAATTGATTTGCAAAGAGCAAGTGTTTTTTTCTGATGGAAAATCCTTTGCTATCCAAGATAAAATTTTGGTTAAAGCAATAAACAAGATGCCGTATATCAGCTGAAAGTAGCTAGAAGTGCAGCAGTTAGCACATTTAACCTGGGAAACAGCAGTTTGGCTCACTGCCCGGAAAGGAGAGTCACAACTAAAAGGCTGGTATAAATCCTGTTGCAAGGCTCCTTTTGCCTCTGACCCTGGAGTTATTCCACTTTGTGTAAATAATTAACTGCTTATAAGATCAAATATTTGTAATCTGATCTATCATGTTTCAGATAATTGACTTAATTATTCTGTCAGTGTCTCTGTCCCAATGAATATTTCATTTATGTACAGGGAAGGGCTTTACTATGCAAAAAGGTAAATCACCTACTCAGTGTCAAGGTTGGAGGGGAGGTCAGGAGGAAACAGACTAAATGCACATTCAGGCCCCCAGTGTGGACCAAACAGTGAGACATCTGAAGTCAAAGAAGCTCCCTGGTTTCCAGAAAAGAGAAGGGTCCCATAGTCTTTCTCCTTTTCTTCACTTCAAAGAAAAATACCTTAGGCTCTGCTTCTGAGCAATTCAGAATGGGAAGAAAAATGTAAGTCACAAAGTTCTGTGGGTGGAAAAACAGCTTCTTCCCAGCTGCATAAATCCAGAAGCCAGGAGAAGTTGAATTTTATTTCTTTGGCTCCACACAGGTGTGCATATTGATAGATCATCTTATCCAGGAGTGGGTACTTACACCTTCAACAACAAAGTACAACTGAGAAGACCCCTTGATGAAACTGTATGGCATCTTTGCCCCAGTCACACAGCTTACAGAACACAAGGGCATGTTCAAGTCAGGAGAGTAGCAAGCTGAGATTATGCTAACAATGGGTTATTTGTCTCCATTAACAAAACAAATGCTGAGCTGTGTGCTGTCTGTGTAAGAGAAATACACTTGCATTACCAAAACACCTGTTGTCTATTTTAAACACCTTTTCCATCTTGTTTTGCAAGCTCTCTGGTGCAAGGCTGGCTCATACACTGCATGCATACAAGAAGGGCACCTATCTCGGCTCAGAGCTCTAGGTGCTACACTGATAATCACAGATTCACAGAATATTCTGAGTTGGAAAGCATCCCAAAAGGATCATCAAGTCCAACTCTAAAGTTCAATCCCCNTCAAAAGGTATGAAAGGCACAGGGAATAATCCTGAAGCTGTCATGTTCGTTACTACTGAGAGATCCCGCACTGAAAGAGTGGCAATGTTACTAATAGGGCCAGGAGGCAACTGGGCTCTTTTCTCTAACCACCTCCATCCCAGAGATGTGCCCTGCTACCGCCACCGCAATGGAAACCTTATGCTGCGCTTCTGTCACCATCATCCCATTGATCTTCCAGGTAAACAAATAAACAGAAGTGGTAACTTGAAGGGAGGCGATTTTTGTTCTCCCGGTGTGTCTGGAAGCAAGGCTTATCTGTTTGCTTGTTTTTTTTCTCCCTAAGTGTAAAATAGTACATTGAGATTTGGTGGACATCGTGTTGCAAAAGGACAGGAGAGGATGCTATACTTTCTGTCAAGTAAATAGATCCTTTTCTTGCACCCATTTCACACCCTTCACATCTTTTGAAACTGATAAAGCAGGCACCCTGGCCTAAACACTGTTCTTCCCATTTTGTTCATTATGCTTATGTGTGCACATGGCACACAGTCCTGCTATCCCTTGCCAGATGGCACACTGCATGAAAAAGAAAAACACTGGTCAGTGGCACTCTTGGCTATAGTGACAGGATTGTAGCAGAAGGAAACACTTACTGTTTTGTTGTTGATGAAGGAACCACAGGACGAGGGTGACAAAACCATGTAAAAAGGGAAGAGCCTCAGCATAAGACAATTACAAGACTACCAAGCACCCATGTCCCAAGACGACAAGAGCAATGAAGCACAGGCCAACACCTACAGTAAAATTACCACTGCCTCAGAGCCAGAATATGTCTGGTCACAGATGTCAGTCAGAAAAGTGCCCTCAAACCAGCAGTAGCAGTTCAAAGCTACACAAGGAGTGACTGATGCTGTGCAGTACTTCTAATGGAATACTGGCAGAACATCANCCTTCCTCTACTGTAAAGGACACAGTTTAATTTACCTCATTTGAGGAAATTGCAGAGATTAACAAATTTGGAGGATGAAAGACGAATCTCACCTGGGCAAATCCGCTGATTTGATTGTGGCAGACCCAGTATATAACTAATGAGAATGCGTATGTTGTTACAGCTTTTAGCA
>VYZQ01063219.1:0-28992 GCA_013400655.1 Mystacornis crossleyi
GTGAAAATTCCCTTTCTCTTTCATGCTGGTCTTGGGTTTGAAACCCCAGAGACTGATTTTCAGTTCAGCTTCTATGAACACAACTGGGTAATTCCCACTTAATTGCTCTGTGATTTTCCTACAGTGAAAACACAGCCCTTGTCAGGAGAACCCTGTTTTGGTTCTGAGGAACTTTCTGAGTAGGAGCAGGACACAAGGGCTCACAGTGGAAAGCAGAATAAGCTGGAGACAACATAAGTTTCATTTCTTCTATCATTCTAGTGAAAAGAAAGCGTGCAGTGAACAGATTTAACAGTGAATTGTTTGTTTGAAAAATATTTATTTTTTGATCAGAGAGTTTCTCTTCCTTTGTGCAAAGGAAATGTGAAATCACGAGGGAAAACAGACTATCCATTCTTCCAGCCAGAGTCATCTGTAACCCCAAAATGCCCATCTTTCCTTGTGCAAAATAGAGGGGTGGGTCTTGGATCAGCTCTCTCATGCTCCCTTATTCACCCATGCTCGGAATGTTTTTTACTTGCCAGGTTTTTCCTTACTGGTAATTAAGTTGTCAGGATCAGCAGCTGGCCTTGGAATAAAAAACCAGCTTCCCCATGAGCAGGGTGGAACCTTAACATCACATTTTATTCGGTTCTTTGTAACCAGGTTTCAGAATAAATGATCCTTTTGTCGCTGTCTTTTGAGGAGCTGTTTGCCGGGAGAAAAAGACCAGCAGTGTGGAACTGTATTCAAAAGTCACTGATCTACCCAGGGAAGGATTGGGAGAGAGGAGGTCAGGCTTAGGCAGAGTTTGTGATGTTTTTCTCCTGGGTTTTTATTTCAGGGGATGCACAAAGTGTGGGAACATCATTTTTTTGATCGCTGTTTACTTCTGTTCTCTGCTTTTACAGCAGGCAATGGAGAACAGCATGGGTGCAGGAGATGAGAGAGAAGGTAATGAGCAGGGAGCAAAACCAAGGTCCAAGAAATACAAGATAAAAATCAAGCAACTCCAACCATGCTATTGGAAAAGGGGGCGCAGATTCTGTATCACATGTTGCAAAGAAATATCTCTATTAAAAAGAAAACTGTAGAAGGTCTCTATGGCAAAAGGGTAGTTAAGGATGGAATTATTTCAAAGCTTTCAGACCACATCTTTCTTTCCATACAACCCCAATTAGCTCATGTGTTGGAAAATACATGCCAGTACACACTTGCACTAATGCCTGCCAGATAAAAAGCAGCGTTATGGCCATCGCCTAATACTGAAATCAGTAGAGGAAATGGGGATATCTGGGTTTTCTTTGTGTCCTTGCCACAAACGCTGTATGACATTAAGTATGTAAAACAAATGACTTCTTATTTAGCATTTCACCATGGCGTGCTGGGAGCACTTAACTCTTCAGGTCTGTGGAAAAAAAATTTGGGGTCTTTCGAGGAAAAGTCAGGATTTTAAGGGGCACATTTTAAACCCCATTTTTAGGATCAAATGCTTTGCTCAAATTCCACTACATTATAATGTACCCCGGAGAAGTGGCATTCATTTTTGTCAACAGGGGGACAGAATCAAGGTCAGGCTTCTAAAGCTCACAGGCATCTCATTTTTGCCAGTGGACTCTTTCCTCTTCTCCTTCCTTTGTATTAATGCAAGAAGAAGGGAAATAAAGTTCTTTCAAGCTTTGGAAATCTGAAGGACAGTCAGGAATGGCAGAGAATAGGGCATATTTAAAAACTTTAACATATTATAGGCTGTATTCTGCATCTCTGCCTTCATCAGTTAAAGCAAAATGTTCTGGTTCCTTTCACCACAGCTGTCATTTATTGCTGCTCCACCTCTAACAGCCCCATCTCACCTTTTTTTATTGCTTTCCTTCCTTTGTCATGCTACTAAACTTAATTTAATACCTTTTACTGAGGCCATATTCTGCATCAAGGGAACCCTCTGCAGCAGCTCGAGATGGCTCCATCCCTCTCCTCAGATCTTTCTTTTACCGTGATTTACCTCGCTGAGCAAGCAATTTACTTCACATCTCTCTGTTCAATCCCAGCTGATCCTGGTCTGCTTTGTAGCTGCCCAGCTGACAAGGAGGTTCCTTCTTTTTTCACCCTCCTTTAAAGCTTCCTGCACAGCTTTGGCACCGTGTTGGTGGTCCTTGAAACTTCTCCTGACCTCAGGCAGGAGCTGCAAGAAGCTTTTCCCATCTACCAGATATTTTTTTTTTTGTCTGATTCCCAGGCTGGAATTCTTACTGAGGAGGGGGAGAGTGTAAAGTGTGCAGGGTTTAATGTAAAATATCTCTGGCTGGACTGAATGTGCTCAGTTTCCAGTGAACAAAGGGGATCCCACTGGAAAGTTTGCAACAGGTTGAAAAGGTTAGGAGCTTCTGGCTCACCTGCTTTAAATGAACTCTGCTGCTTTTCTATCACCCACAGGGTTGTGACTGCTGAGAATTTGTCTTGCCTATCTCCAGATATGCAGAAACAGCACTGTGAGGGTATCTCTAGACCAGAAAATCACTACTATTCATTCTATCCTATTCATTTTATGCACCAGCTTGGTATGTTTTGGCACACGTTGTATTTTGCTGCTGGCCAGAGGTGATACCTGAATGCAAAAGATTCCTGGCCCTGCTTTTGTTTGGTGAAGTTTTCCATGTGACACTGCCTCCAACCTCTGTGACACTGGGCTGCTGAGGTGGTGACATTTTAGGTGAAATGCTGAATTCCGTGGGCCAGTTTTGATGCATTTCCCTTCTCTTTCCAGCCCCTGATGGTCCACCTCAGGATGTCCAGCTTGAGCCTATATCTTCACAAAGCATCAGAGTCACCTGGAAGGTAAATACTCACACATCCACGGACAAGACAGGCTCTGTCAGTATTTGGGTGCATTCAGGGGAGTATTATAACAACTGTGCCTTGGTTGTTTTATTTAGGAGAGACATTGCAGATGACTTTGCCAACAAATCTTAAAATATTTGCCACTGAGGGGAGCCTCATGCAAAGCCTTCCACTGGAGAGTAAAAGTAGCTGCTGCTTGCATTTCCTATTTTTTTCTGATTTCAGAGATAAGGTCACATGTTTAGAAAATGAACACTCACCAAATTTCACTGTGTTTCTGGGCAAAACTTCCCCAGACCATTGAAACCAATGGATTTTGGTTTCCACTTGATTTTGGGGCAGATCCTTTCTGCACAGGGAGAGCAGTATGAGTGTCTCAATCTAGTCCATGAGAACTGCTGAAGAGCAATTAATATAAAAATATCATCAACTAGTATCATTTAAAATCTGGCATATCATGAATTTTTCTAGGTTTTTCCCAGTATTTTGACAATGACAGATTGTTTCAAATGCTTTTCAAATGATACCAAAAGCATTTAAACCATGTATTAAATGGTTTTGTGATATATAGTGCTTGCATATTTTATTGATAATTCCATATATATACAATTCTGACCTATGTACTATTAAGTGCTGGAGTGGTATGGTGGCATAATAATAATGATTAATTTCTATCTTGATGTTATTTACTCCTGGAAATGTGGATGATGTGGCTTTTGTCCTATTATATGGATTATTCAGAAAGTCAGGAGCAGTGAGATTCTGCTTATTAACCACAAAAATAACTATGGGTGATTGGTTATTTACTGCATAATAATGAATATATTGTAGGTTTAAGCCAGTTCCTTAAAAGGCAGGTTCAGAACCTCTTCTGCACAAAAAAGGTCACAAAAAATACAATGCTGATTCTTGGATCTTGTCCACATATTAAATTTATATCAGTGTTGCTTTCCATCAAATGGTTTCCAAAACCACAAGATGTGTGGTCACAGATTTACCTGGACTGAAACACAAAAATATACTTAGAAAAAACATGGTTTTAAATCCAACATACAGTAGAGCTAAGGAAGTAGTTTTTGAAGCCATGCAAGGGTGTACAGTGATTGCCAACAACTGAAATAAATGCTTAATAGGTTTTTTGCTTTTTTAAACCACTTAAGAGCTGTGACTATCTGATCAGGTAAACTAGAACCTTCAAGCTTCTACGCCTGAACTTTTTTTTATGGATTTATGGGCAGGCAGATTGAAAGGCTTTGCTTGCTTTTTTAGAAAGTTCACTTTGAGGGATGTTTTTAAAAGCAGCGAGAGAAGATAAGGCCCCACTGGCTCACTGCTGGAGTTTACAGCTGCTGTCTGTGATTCTGAGGGTCTGCCATTAAATTTTATGGGTGCAGATGTGAACAGGCAGCTACAGGACAAACAGAATTCCCACACCTACATTTCAATAACTGCCTAAAATATGGTTCAGTTTATACTTCAAGGACACTTCAAGTACAACTGAGCATGTCCTGGTCTCTGGGTGTTGTCTGATATTGAAGGGTATCAAATAAGCAGCTGGGGTTGTGTTCTCAAGATCATGTTTGGAATTTGATTTGAGAATTCCTGTCAAGCAAAGTTCAATATTAATACAACAATATATTCACAGAAATAGGTTATATATTGAATATATACTTCATTAGCCTGGTCTTGTGAGCTGAAGGGGGAGATGGATTTTCACATTTTGGAATGAGCTTAAGGGGAAGTCACTGGGTAGGGTTAGAGCTTGTACAGTCCTGCCTTTACTGGAAGAGTGATTTCCTGAAGGACAATTTGTAAGCTGATTAAAAAATCTTCTCTTCCCCATTAACAAGGAGTGAGCCGTTTACTTCCCTTGATTTATTGCAGTTTTCTCCAGGTCAGAGCAGTTTTCGTCCATTACTCAAAGAGGTATTTTAAGGTGGTCCCACACACATAATCCAGTTTGGCTCCATGCTGAATCCTTGGGTAGGTCCCTGCGATGCTGTGCAGAAGGCACTCTTTGAGTGTGCAATACAATGTAATTAAGAATAAAGAAGAACCCCGTGAGATCAATCCCAGGTTGTCTTGGAAGCCAAAAGACAAGAAAAGAACCTGACCTTGGTAATTTTTATTTTGGAGGCATGTGGAGCTTTAGCCACAAGAGGCTATGATGACATTGTACAAAAGGGATTGTGCTGAAAACCATGGTTATATTTAAAGCTGGCAAACTTTATTAAAATACAGTGTCAATAACAGCAAAAGGAGCAGGGAATAACACATCGATTATCTTTCATCTTGTATTAAATCCCATTTCTGCGGCTTGCTTCAGCTGTAAATCTTCATTTAAAGTTTTTCTTAACCCACTCTTTGAAATCCCAGTTGAGCAAAGTTGTACTGGTCTGTGATTTATTTAATCCAATTTCTGTGTGTCCACATAGAACATTGGGTTTCAGACTGAGCTGTTAAATGAAACCAACCAGTTTTTGGTAGTTTAAACTGGTGCAGAGATAAAAGAAATTAAACAGGAATTCTCATTTAGAAAAGAGCATGAAAATATTCATTATTTTTTTTCATGTAGCACTTTACATTAGATAAATGAAACCCATTGAATTTAGACATGGGAAATATTCCTTTCCTCTTTATTCCTATTTACACACACACAAAAGTATAGAATGTCATACTTTACAAAAGTCATTAATACCCTGTTTTACAAATACTGAATTTTGTGAGATAAGCAGTAAGGTCGTGGACTGAAACTTATTTTTTTCATAATGTTCTATGGCTACTGACAAGGTTTACAATATTTTTCCCCAAGAACACTAAGTTGCTTCACTCAATTTTCTACCAAAAATATGTCTATACGCCAAAAGAATTGTTTATCAAATGAGTTATGTGTGCAAAAAGTCAACTGAAAATAAAGTATTCAGGTCATAGTAACAAGGAACATTGGAACTGTTGTGAAACAGAACACTCCAATGTTTTGTCCTGAAGTGACTTGGAGTTTGTTTTATGTTGTACAATGTTTCAAAGTGGAAAAAAAAATTAATATTTTATTTAAATTAAAAAAAAATCCATTGACTTAAAAAACTTATGAAGACATTCAGGAAAATTGCAAAGTTTGTCATTATATCCCAATTCAGAGTGAGAAAGTATAATTTTAGAATTCACAGGGAAGAGGCTGTTGTGGCTGCTTTGCTCAAACTGTTTGTCTGGAAGGCAATTTGTTGTCAGTCAAGAGGATCAGAGGGCTGGAGCAGCTCTGCTGGGAGCAAAGGCTGGGAGNCCTGGATGTTTCTAAAGAAAAGGGGGTTTTGACCACAAAAAACAGAGAAATATTCGAACAGGAAACAATTATACTCTTAGATTCCCAAAACACAATCCTTATCCCTGCAGCGTGACTTACAAGGATCTCAAGATCTGAATCTCTAATGCTGTCACCTACGTCTGGTCAAAGTACTACAGTGGGAATTGTATCCTCACTTCAAGTTCTGTGTCTTCCTCAAGGCAGGAGGGAGGAAAAAAAAAAGCATCTGAAGAGATTATTCAATCAGTCAGTTCCATACAGTGACACACATTTTAAATTTGAGAGGGGGCTGGCTTTTGCAGAGAAATTATTTGATGGTAGTGGATGAAAGGCAAATCCCACACTGGTTTTATTATCTCCAGTGAGACTTATGGCCAGTGGACTATAAACTTGCCAAAACAGGCAGGTCCTGTGACAGAAATGAGTTTTTCTTGAGAACCTGTTCCTCAGGAGATTTAATGGGAGCAGCAGAAGTTGCTGCCTCTGCCAGTCCAACCCTTTGCAGATAAACTGCATCACAAAGACCTTTTTTATGGGGCAGTGGAATAGATGAACTTGTGGGCATCTGTTGGGAATTTGAAAGAGGTTTGGAGGATTGGAAAGAGATTTTTGCTCCTGAATTAAAAATTGTACCTTAAAATGCTTATACTAGTTATGCCTCGTATACATAGAAAATCAGGCAGGAGCATTATCATATATTGAAATTAGCCCAATATTATTTAAATAGAATTTTAATAGGTATTGCTGTCAATAACGGGCTTTTTTGCCTGAGCTGAAAATCCCTGCTTTGCACTGGATCACATTTTATACTGCAGAGCACACAAGTGATTTCCACTAGTCAGGAGCAGGGAATCTTGCACTGTGACTGAGAAATGTGGCACATAATTATGGCCAACCATTTTGTGCTGCCCATATCCCCGAATGCCAGATATATTGCAGCTGTTCAGTATGCAAATCCCTGCTTTCCAAATCATTGTTGCCTTCAGCACTCATTATCTAATCATCTTTCTCCACTACACACTGAGTGAACAGAAGCACATTTCAAAGAACAGCATAACATTTTCCTGATGCGTGGGACTGAAAAAACTCCTGTGACTGCCTTGCACAGATCAATAAATGCCTTCCTCAAGGTTCAGCGAATGGCAGGGGATCCTGGCAAAAACACAATTAGTAGTAAATGGTAGCCTGGAATGCAAATATACCCTTATCAACTCAGCTTGGATTGATCCACCTGATAAGAGAACAAAACATCATAAATTCAAACTCAAGAGTGTCTCTTAATCGGATTTTTCACGCATGAGCCATTTAAAGGTCTTTCGGCACACATCTGAAAGAATCACACCTGAAATTTGTATCATTGATAAAAGCAGCTTCTTCGTGTGCAGGGAGTATTTTTGAATTTCTACCTAGAAATAGACTTGCATCCAGTAGGAAAAAGAAGTTAAACTTGTGTATTTTTCAAAAATTTTAAGGGGAACAACTTGACTTTGGATGTGTGTAACTTTCCATTTCGTGTTTAGGCTCCAAAGAAGCATTTGCAGAATGGAATTATCCGTGGGTACCAGATTGGTTACCGGGAGTACAGCGCAGGGGGGAACTTCCAGTTCAACATCATCAGCATCGACACCACCGGGGACAGCGAGGTCTATACCCTGAATAACCTGAAAAAGTTCACCCAGTATGGCATGGTGGTGCAGGCCTGTAACCGGGCTGGGATCGGACCTTCTTCTCAGGAAATCATCACCACAACTCTTGAGGATGGTAGGTCCTTGGCAAACAGCTCTCTTGGGACACATTATTATTAATATTATTGTTATTTAATATCTTTTTACTTTGTTACATTTGTTGTTTGATTAGTGATGATTAAAATAGGGATGATAAAAGACCAGATTTTAGATAGAAAGGTGTAAGAGAAGAGTCTGGCCCAGGAGTTGGTCTGATTTTCATTGCAAGAGTGGATTTATTTTACCAGCTAAATAAAAATTGTGCTAATGTGATATATCCTGCTGTGAATGACGTTGACCGAGACCAAAACTTTCATTAAGAAGCCAAATTCTCTGGTGTTCACATATTTGCAAATGTTGTGATCTCGTCATTGCTCCAGAGTGATTGCATCACAGTTTTGAGAAGTGAAACTGTGAAAGGTGAAGCGATATTGTTATTTTTGTTGGATTTCTTTTGTTTTCACATGAATCTGCTGTGTAACCAGAGCTCTTGTACTGCACTGTCTTGTCAGTCTTAAAAGAGATGTGTGTTTTTCTAAGGATATCCAGACCACTGACAGAAACATCATTGCTCTTTCAGGCACAATTCACCCTGTCTAATCTAAGGAACAACATAGTTTTGTTTTGTTTTTTTTTTCAAACTGCATAAAAAGCACTACTCAAACAATGAGAGGGAGTCCTCTAGTGGAAAAAGAGAATGATCCCATATCCAAAAAAAAAAAGGGCTGAGTATTTTAGAGGAGTATAACAGCAAATGATAATCCTAAAGGTAATGCACATCAGATTTTCACCTACTGTAAATCAGCATCAGTGTCCTGAAACCAGTGCCAGCTTGGAATGGGACTTTTACATGGACAAAATGGAATATCAGACATCTAAAATCCTCAAGAGGCACAGATTTTGAGGCAGGCTCCTCATGACAGACTGATAGGTTTTATTTACTCTAAATGTTTCTAGGCCTCGATCACTGCCAGACCTCACAAGGCAGTATGCTCATACATGCCTGTATTTTGTGCTATAAAAATGGAATTTTTTTCCTTCAGAATCCAGCATGCTTACTTTTCCTGGAAATTTTTTTTGGTTGTCACTCAATTTTGGGTCCCTCTTAGAATTAAAGATGCCACAAGCTTTAAAAGCAATGCCAAGTACTAATGCTGGTGTATTGCTTTGACACTAAATGGCCAACAGAAAATGCCTTAGATTTGATTGACTTTTTTCAGTTTTTCTAAGTGTCCTTGAAAATATTTTATGACCACTTTTTCCTATGTTTTTTTAAAGAAGTGCCCACTTTCTTTCTGCCGCCACCAAATTTAAAAGGACATTAGAGCTGTCCACAAAGATATAAATTTGTCTGCAAACTTTAAAAAATACATTTAAATTGCTTACAGAATGTTCTGCACATTTCCGTGTCAGGACACGTTTATCTTCCAAAAGAAGCAACAAAAACCTTATTAAAAGACGAGTCAGCAAGTGGGGAAACTACATCAAAAGTCATTCCAGGGAAAACAGCTGCACTTGCAGAAACATTTGGATTGTAGCAGGAATGAAGGTTTTGCATTGTTAAAAGCGTGTAATGGTAATTAAATATTGTGTGGTGGGATAGCAGTGAAAATAACGGGCAGCTAAAAGATGAATACTGAGTTGTATTCAGTGTATAAAAATGGTGAATCTCTTATTCCAGTGCCCAGTTGCCCTCCAGGGAATGTGCAAGCCACGGCCACGTCCCCAGAAACCATCTCCATTTCCTGGTCAACGCTGGCAAAGGAAACCCTGAATGGGATCCTGCAGGGATTCAGGGTTATCTACTGGGCCAACCTCTTGGATGGAGGTGAGAGAAACCAATCCATTAACAAGTACAAAGCTCTATGTGGCCTTTATATCATTTCCTGTCTGGTGTGAAGGCATTTTACTCCCTTTATCTTTGGTTTAGAGAAAACTTTGTCTACCTGTGAGGAAGAAATAATTTTTCCTGGAGCTTTAACAGAGCAGCAAAGCTGCCTGGAGGAACCTCAGGAAAGGCTCCCACCGTGGGTTTGCAACACTCCTGTGGTACCCAACATCACCTGAGCACATTTCACCTCAGTTACGTACTCCAAAATGTGGGTTTTTTTTAAAGAATGGTGACATGGATCCAGAACAAACCAACCCAAACCTGGTTTCACTCTCATTTGGTTGGTTATCTCTTTGCCTACTCGATACGCTACCGCTTATTTTTTTGATAGGATGCATTTCATCTCCATAGCTGAGGGCAAAAGAAGGAAATGTTTTTGGGAAAAGCTTGTTATTTCCATGCCAGTCTCTTCTGTTGGGTGTAGTACTCTTAGCATAATTCCTGGGGAAATAGGCTCCAGAGCAGTGACTGAGTGAAAGGATCAAAGGAGAAATGTGATGCTTTACTAATCTGCAATTTATTGTGTGATGATAATTCCATGAATGGCCCTTTCTTGTAAATTAAACAAATTAGTAGGTTTGAGATGCACGTGGCTTTATTCCTACTTGCCTTGTGGATTTTTCGCAGCTGTCTCCCTTCTTTTTCTTTCATTCACCAGAACCACAGTTTGCTCTAACCTGCAATTGTGCAAACCCTGGCCTCTGTTAGTGTGGAAAGGGGAATTCAGAGTGAAAATGTAACCCAGAGGCCCACTGTCACTGCTAATGGTAGACCCAAAATATTTGGAAACCACCAACTCCTTTAAAAATAAAGATTAGAAATGTATGAGAAGCATACAGAAAAATGTAGACATGTAGGGTATAAAATCAAATATTTACAGTGACACCTGTAGTTTTGGATCAGGTCCTATGTGGATATTATCACATCTAAGCTCCTATGTGATGTCCCACAACATGATGAAAAAGATGCTGTTTGTGCCATGCTTAAAACTGGATTTTCTTCATTTATTCAGCTTTAGTTGCTGCCCTAAATATGTTTAAAGCTTTTTTGCCATATGGGTTGTACTTCTTAGCTTGCTGCAAAAAAAAAAGATTCATATGAAGTGCATCATCTTTCTGCAAGTAAATCTGATTTTACTGTTTAAATCTATTGTTAGCTAGTATTGCTGCTATCAAGTGCTTTGCAGCAGCACTTGCTGCATATTTTAAAATAAAGGGGACTTTTTCTTCATTTTCCTTATGAGAAATGGTCTTTCTCATAACCAGAAAATCTTTATGAAGATAACTGATGATCTCATTTTTTTTCTTTAGGGGATGTTTTGCAATAATCTCTTCTTGTTATCTGTTCCTTATGAAAAATCTCATTACTTGTAGAATTTCTTCAATTCTCTTCATCATATTTCTTTAAAAATGCAACAAAAAAAAAAAGAGTTTGAAAATGAAAAGTGGGTCTGCTTCAAGTGGTAAGAAGTCAGGACATAAATGAATTCATTTTAATTCATTATAAGTCATTGCTGTTCTGTAGTAACAGAGCATTTCTTGTCTGGTACACCCAAGATTTCCACGGCAGGTATCAACACCTGGGAGGAGAGTGAACTTGGCAATAACTCCGCTTCCTTTTTATTTTATTTTATAGAGCTGGGAGAGATAAAGAATGTCACTACTACCCAGCCATCCCTGGAGCTGGATGGCCTGGAAAAATACACCAACTACAGCATCCAGGTGTTGGCTTTTACCCGAGCTGGGGATGGAGTGAGGAGTGAGCAGATTTTCACCCGCACTAAAGAGGATGGTAAGGAGTGAAAGCATTTTCCATTCCCACTTCCAGGAAATATTTGTTTGTCTCGGGGCAGTGTTGCACCCAGACATGCAGCGATTGAAAACCCAGCCCTGGGCCCAGCACAGGGAGGACGTGGAGCTGCTGGAGAGAGGCCAGAGGAGGCACCAGGATGAGCAGAGGGCTGGAGCTGCTCTGCTGGGAGCAAAGGCTGGGAGAGCTGGGAGTGTTCAGCCTGGAGAGGAGAAGCTCTGGGCTGAGCTCAGGGTGGCCTTGCAGGGCCTGAAGGAGCCCCAGGAACCCTGGAGAGAGACAATTGCCAAGGGCTGCAGGGACAGGACACCGGGAATGGCTTCCCAGTGCCAGCGGGCAGGGCTGGGTGGGAGATTGGGCAGGAGTTGTTCCCTGGGAGGGTGGGCAGGCCCTGGCCCAGGGTGCCCAGAGCAGCTGTGGCTGCCCCTGGATCCCTGGCAGTGCCCAAGGCCAGGCTGGACAGAGGTTGGAGCAGCCTGGGACAGTGGAAGCTGTCTCTGGCCATGCAGGGGGGTGGAACAGATAATCTTTAAGGTCCCTTCCTATCCAGGCCACTTGGTGATTCTGTGAAAATGAGGAAGTGAGGAGAGACGGTTCTGGGACCATTTATATAACTTGTATCCTACTCAGAATATTATTTTCAGTGTATATATATGTATATATATAAAAATCCCCCAAATATCTCTTCTCTCAAAAGAAAAAGAAAGAACAAAAATATCTTACCTTTGTTCCTAGACCAAAGCATGGAAAATTCAATTCCTAATGCTGAAAGTTAAAGAAACTTTTAATCATACACAGATACAGACACGTGAGATTCCATAATCACTTTCTTGTAATTGTAACCATTATAATCAATTCAGGTCGCCTCAGTAGGATGCCATGCACTGATCTATTTCTGAAGGACTAGAATTTCAGATTCAAGGGAGGTTTTGTCCCTAACCTTTTTAATGCCTTGAAAACGCTATGAGATGTACAAATATATTTTTGGATCCCCTGAAAGCTTTTGGAAATCTGGATCAAGAATTTTTGTGGCACAGATAAAAATGCCCACAGTCCTATCAATGAGGTTATTTGAATAATGTTTGATTGGTAAATTCTGCTATGAGTTATACAATATGTTTTTGAGGAAATTAGTCAATGAATGTTCCTTTCCTATTTATCCACTTTATTGGTCAGCTGTGAATATATGAATATATTTGCCAACATTTTATTTGTAATGAGATTTATAAAAATGGCAAGGGAGCATGTTTAGTAAATTAACTGACTCGTTGAATTTTTGGTGCTTTTTTGCCAATAAAAATTACCTGATGAAAGTTATTAATTTTTTTCCAGTAAAATGTTAAGGGACTCATTCTAAAATTTACATACATTGTAAGGTCACCTGGCCCCAGCTGTATTTGTATCCAGGGGATGCAGTAAATGAAAATTGCTCAGCTCTAGACTTGTGTGTTCTAAACACTGAATGTTCTGATCCCAGCCTAAAGTCCTAGAACAACTACTTTGGAGCACCCAAATCCTGAGTCAGATGCTCTCGGGACACCCAGGCCTTGGAAGCAGAGGGGTTTATTTCAATGAAAAAATCCAAAATGTAAGAGAACTGTGAAACACGTGCTGCATTTTCAAGTTACTTTTTGTCAAGTAGATCCCAGCACAGCGAACCTTCCCTGAATTCTCTCTGAACACAAAGGCTCTCAGCCCTGAGCCTTGGGAGTGGGATTTATGCCACCAGGAGCCAGGGGTGATGTCCCACACTGCTCCAGGAGCTCGGGGACAGGCTGGTATTGGGGACATCTAGTTCATGTCAGAAGCCTCCAATATTTCTTCTTCTTTTTGGTTTTTTTCCCCTTAGCCCATCTCTTCCACATTTGCTCATCCCTAATTCTTGGTGGTGGCTCTTTTGCTGTCTCCATCTCCGGGATCAGACAGGCCCTGATGAGGGGAACACATTGCCTCAGACTGTGTTTGGCAGCTGTGCAAAGGCTCATTTCTCATCTTTAATCCTCCTGGCAGCTCAGCAATAACTCGCCCTGAGGCAGCCTGATTAACCTTTCCAGAGATTTTCTGAAGCCTCACACCGGTTCCATTCATTAAATCTTATGTCCAGAAAACTAAATGGAAAGGTGTTCCAGAAAATACAATGATTTCGTGTTCAGCTTCAGCTTCACAACTTTTTATTAAGGACAGGAAGGGTTTTGAGTGGAATATACAGAGACCTTCAGTTAAGCATTGGCCAAACCCAAAATCCTGGATCTAAACATCCTGAAGGATGTGGAAGTTAAAGAGGAAAAGAGCATTCACATTGCCAAACTCCATGCACCAAACAGGTGCCTCATTCCTCAGAAGAATGGACATTTCTACTGTAATTTTCTAAGGAAAAGTGTTCTGTAGAGGATTATTCAGTTGTGCACCTATAAGATCCAGCCCTGAAGTGAGTTTAAGCACTCCCTTGGCATGTGAAATAAATTAATTGGAATCTTAACAGAGCTTAGGACTAGAAATCTTCTATCTCTGCTCCCAGACCTTCTCTGGCTAAAATTATGGCACAAGATATTCCACCCTCCTCTAATAAAATCTGTAAATCTGGGTTATTTTTAAGTGGCTGCCAAGCCCTCCATGTCATTATTGCTATGAGGCCATATCCCATCATTAATTCCTTTCTCTTTTTTTTCATTTTTTTTTACCTGAGAGGAAACTTTTCTTTGTAAAATCAATGGTGCAGCATTTTCCACTGCTGCTGGAAAAGCCAGTCGTGGCCTCCTGTGACTTCTCTGTTGGTGTTCAGCTAAAGACATCAGCCCAAAATTTCTTTAGCAGGCTTGAAATTTCCAATGGGGCAAAATAAGGGTAACCCAGGGAGTGAAGCACTCATCCTGGATGGAATGAGTTGATGCTTTGATTTCTTGTAATGTTTGATACTGATTTTAGACACCAGAGGTCAGACACTGCTGCTGATCAGCAAAGAAATGGGAACAACTTGAGCAAATAATAGGAAATAAGCTTTCAAGAAATGAGCTTTCCCTTCAATGTGATCATATTTATGGGTTTTTATCTAGCTTTCCCCCCCCCCCTTTTCTGAAAGCTGACTTCAGAAGAAGATGCTGCTCTTTCTGGAGTTCCTCCTGGTAGAAAAATAAGCCAAGCAGAAATGTCCAGTTTTTAAAAATGCATTGTGGTTTTGTCCCTTACCTTTTCCACTTTACAGTTTCTAATAAGCTGCTCATCCTCTTCACCTGGAGACTTGATTTAGTAAACCATTAAAAATTAAAGTAGCTCTTCCAATTCTTTTCCCTGCTGTGATCAAAATGCAGTTTCAGAAGCTTCTCCATTTTGCAGCAAGAGGGAGCGTGTGTGACAAATTCCCTCTCTGCTCCTGTGCTGCAAATGCAATATGAGAAAAGTAAAGCTGAAACAAGGAATTTGCTGCCTGAACAAGCCTGAAACGTGACACAGCACCTTGGCTGGCAGCAGTGCCCCGACCTTGAGGAGACCGTGGGATGACACAGCCCAGAGCCCCCATCCCAGTAAAGCTTCCTGCAGTTGGGAATTTGGTCTGGGTCTGTCAGAGGTGGCATCAGGGCTCGCTGTGACATGGGGGGATGCACATTTTTCTCTTGTATAATTTTTTTTTTTTGAGAAAATGCATTCCTGTGCACAGCAAGCTGTTTGTGTGGCTCAGAAGGCTTTGCAGCAGAGCTGTGCTTCCAGCTCTCTGGCATTCAGAGCCAGAGAAAAGCTGCAGCAGGAAGGAAAGAAAAATAGTACCAAATCCCTCTGCCAGCCCCATTCTGCCTGAACCCAGAGAGATTTTCCTCCTCTCCTTTCTCTCCCTGGACTCCAGGCTTCCTGGCCATTGGCATGAGAGGCACAGACAGCATCTGACAGGCTTTACATTTATTCTAAAATGAGTAAGCATAAATCCAATCAGGTGCGTGTTCAGTACTCCTTGGAACAGAGCTCTGCTTGGGCTTGTTCAGCTGATGAGGGTAACTGGGCTCTGTGATGGAAAATTGCCCTTGATGACCCCTTAATGCATTTTTTTTTTTCTGGAGCCAAAGATCTCCAATTTTATCTTCTTGACTAAGAAGCAAAAGGCACAGAATAGTAAATGTTCCCCTTGGGAGACTGGCAGGATTTGATAGAAATGATGTGCTTAATGTGAGGCCAGTTCAGAGTAAATTCACGTGTGGATGTGTTTTGGCTGGCATAGATCTACATTGGAGGTGAGATATCTACATGAACAAACAGACAGCAGTCAGGAGTTGATTTTATTTTGGTTTTTCTAAGTGCAACCAGCAATGGAGTAGTCCCGTGTCGTGCAGAATTAAAAGCCTGTTACAGAACAGGGCTCAGATTTCTGATTTATCGGCAGTATCGCTCTTAAATGCACCACAATCTGTGCATTTTCCTCCCTGCTGCTCGGTACTGTGAAGAAAAATGGTGATAATCTCTCTGCTTATGAAAAGGGGAATGAGAAAGTTCCTGGAGCTCCTCCCCATTATCTGGCACATCTAAATGCTGTTTGCCAGCCCTGTCGTATCAGGATAATTGCCTGCTCTGCTTTAGCATTTCACTTGCGCTGTCAGGAATACAAAGTGTTCTCCTCCACATGAAAGCAGGATGCTATTTCCATGTTTTTCAAAGCCTTTCTAGCTGGAGAATGAGGCCATCTTTGATCTCGAATTTGCCACATCTGCTCCCTGGAAGGCTGCAAAGTTGTTTAGAAGCAGTCCTCAGTTTCTCTGTGCTCAGCCCAGGTTGTCCTCCAGCTTCTCACCATAATTTTACCCCTGGTGACAATGGGGGAAAAAAATGAATTATGGCATTGTGCACATTCAGTTTGTCTTTGTGGGGGCTGTGGGGATCTGTGTGCTAAATAAAGGTCCATGGAGAATTCAGTAAGACAGCCCAGGTCCCCTGATACTGCTGGCTTATAATGACTGAAGCCAGTAATTCTGGGGAGGCAGTGGCAGTGAGGGAAATACCTTAAGTTTTTTTTGCAAGACTCAGGATTTTCCTCTCCAGGATAAGGCAGGCACCACATTCCCCAACCACAACTCCTTCAGATGCTCGAGGAACCCAGTTTAGTAAGAAATGTTTCAGTCAATGCTGAGATAACTCATATTAGGTCCAGGGGATGGGTTTGACCAGTGACTTTATGCTCTGGACAGTGGTGGTCTGTAAGGTCCCAGATGAGATTCTGCAGGATTCCTGCTAAGGAAATATAAACACTTCCACACACGTGGTGGAATGACACACAGCTTTCATGTGCACAACCCAGCAGTGGAGCAAAAAGAGGACTAATAAATGAATTTCCAGAATAATTTCTACTCCATTGCAAAAACTCCTGCCTGGTTCCAACTTAAGGAGGTAGAGGGGCCCTAGGCTTGGAAATTTCATTATTAAATCTCTTCCTGACTTTCTTTCTGGCCTCTCTTTCTGCTGGTCTCACACCAGACAGCAGCACAGCAATGACAAGGAATGTTTTCCATATAGGCCCAATGAGTGGAAAATGCCAGATGAATTTGGAGTTAATCCCTCAACAGTTGACAGCCACGACCAATTACCATCAGAACCTGTCCCTATAGATCACACCCTAATTTAACAATAAATTGCATTAACCTCATCCATCTATTTGCAGTGATTTCCAGAAAACATTGCTATCCATACAGGAATCCTCCTGTGGGCTAGGTAATTACCCTGGAGAGCCAGCTCTCACTCTTCAGCAGCGGGAGCAAATAGCATTTCTAATGAGCTGGGTATAAATAACAAGTTGGATGCTGTCAAGCATCAATATTTACTCTGCATTGGATAGAGCTGCTAACTGAATTAGCCCCTTTGCAGCGAGGGGCTGGGTTTGCATGCAATTATCATCATGACGTTCTCACTTGATGCTTAATTAGCTCTCTCAGCACACTAGGAATAGAAAATGCACATCCAGAGGCGTTGCGCTGAGTGGTGCCTGTCAGTTTTCTCACATCTTCCAGGAGCACCTATGCAGATATAAAATTGAGGGTCACCTCACATTATTTTTACACGAAGCTGAGCGAATTTAGATCCCAGGCTGGCTGGCTTCTCTTTATGGGTGAAGTTCTGTATCAGATATCATAATATCTGCTTGCGTAACCAAGGCAGAACAAAGATTCAGAATTTATATATGAGTATCAGCTTGCTGGACATGGGATTTTGCATCTGTACTGCACAATAACTGTTTCCTGTGAAAGTAAAGAAAGCTGATCAAGCATTGCAATGGTAATTGCACCGGAAATTTTAACATTTTGGTAGTTTTGCTTGAAATCAGAAAAAAAAAATAACAGATTCCTCATGAAGTAGTAGTTCTGTAGAGAACAGGGTCCAGAAAATTGTTTTATTTTGTGTTTAAAAACCTATGTACCAATTTTCAATACAACATATCTATTTTAATAATTTGACTTCAATATGGACCACATGCAGTGCTAAAATATCTTTCAAATTATTTATTTTCAGAGTTTTTAAGTTATATTTTCAAATATTTTGACAGAAGGTGTGTCTTCCAGCAAATTTTAAACCCATTTAGTCTGTTGTTAAATGTAGCCCTTGCTGTTTTGTTTAAGTACAAGCTTGTGTGTAATGTGATATTCCAGCATGCAGGGAAAAAAATCTAGCAATTTTACACATTAGTGAAAGTGTGTTTCCAAAGCTGGAGAACACTGTACAGTGTAATGTGTGTTTGAAAAACAACATATGCTCATGAAATTAAAACCTTTCCCAAAATGCAAGGCTGCAAAGGGATGTAGTTAAGATTACACAGCAAGATTTTAGTATTTCCGAGCTGAAGCTTTTTCCACATGGCTTTAGACAGGAGGTTTCAGGATTTTTAGCTCTTTATCTGTGATAATTTCAATGGCTTATATAGAATGCTGCTGTAATTAGAGAAATAGCTATGTGTTCATATTGCAGTGCCAGAGAGAGGTCTGAGCTGTGGAGGGCAGGGCGAGGGACAAGGATTCTGGGTGGGCAAATGTCTGCTCACACGTCGTGGCACTTGCTGGCCATGGGTCACATCAGGCAGTGCAAACTGCTCGTTTACACTCCACTTCATCAAATTCACAGCTCAACTCTGGATGTCCATTAAGCTGTCCACATGTGTATTATTTATAACAGTTTGGCGTGGGTTGTGTGTTCAGAGCTGGTAATTTATAATAATGTTTTGTTTGGTGATTTCAGTGACCACAGACAAAATATTTTCACGTGTGCATTTGGGTTCAAACTGAAAGGGGAAGTTTAAGTTAGATCTAGGGAAGAAGTTCTTTCGTGTGAGGGTGGTGAGGCCCTGACACAGGTTTCTCAGTGGCTGCCCCATCCCTGGAAGTGTCCAAGGCCGGGTTGGATGGAGCTCTGAGCAGCCTGGTCTAGTGGAAGGTGTTCCTGCCCATGCCAGGGGGTAGGATTGGATGGTATTTAAGTTCCTTTCCAACCCAAACCGTTCTTGGGTTCATTCTATGATCCTGTGCAGGCTGGAGGGGATCCTTCACAAAAGTTTAACCATCAGTGGCAGGTTCTGCTTTGGAAGCCTCTGAAGAAGAGTTTCTCCCCTCTTAAGGATGGGGTCACTACCCCCAAACCTTCTCCCTGGCATGGGCAGCACGGGCGCTGCTCCCCAACACAGAGTGGCCATCTCAGTCCATGGGGACACAGCCACCAAAGCACCACGCTCCCCTTTTCCTCTGTTACACTGGGATGATTGAATACCTGCCTTGGGCCTCTCTAACACCCCTCGCTTTTCCAGTTCCAGGGCCTCCTGCTGGAGTTAAAGCAGCTGCTGCCTCGGCCTCCACGGTTTTTGTCTCCTGGCTGCCTCCCCTGAAGCTGAACGGCATCATCCGGAAATACACCGTGTTCTGCTCACACCCCTACCCCACAGTAAGTGCCACGGCCTCCGTGCAGGGCTGGCACAGAGGATTTGCAGATACCAGTCCTTGACGCTCTCCCTCCCTCCACTTCCTCTCCTGCCCTTTGTTCACCCCGAGCAAGGCCAAAGGGAGATCCTGGAGCCATAGAGAGAAGGGAGGGTTGAGTTTGGTTTATTCCACCCATCAGGCTTTTGTTTAAAACCTATTGCAGAGCATTAACTCACAAATAATTTCCAAACATACAGTTGGAGTATTTTTCAAGGTTGGGTGAGTTTAGAGTGTACCAACTTACATTTTCCAGAACCAGCTGCACGAGCCCTGTTGCAGCTGGAGGCAACTACTTATATACCCTGTTTTCATCTAAGTTCCTGCCTTTTTGGCTTGAGTATTCATGTGTGAAGGAACATAATGACTTATAAACAAACATATAAACTTCTGAATAGGCTTATTCATGCCTGGAGTATTTGCCCACTCTAGCTCTACGTGCTGTTGACTTGCTGAGAAAGTGACAGGAGGGAATCTGAATTGACTATCAGGTTATCTTTCTTCCTTTCTAAATCACAAAGAAATTCAGCAATCTTTAAACACAAGGGCCAGTTGCTCTCTCTAAATACCCAGGTATATTTATTTTAATGTGAATTTAAAAGAATACTTATTTATTTTTTATCTGAGGTTTGGATTTAGGTTTTATCCAAACATTTTGGTTTTAAGCAGGACTTCCCACCAAAGGTGCAAAATGCAATCTTGGTTTAATAGGCAAGGAAAATGTTGTTCCAGAAATCTCCAAAAGTGCATCAGGTTTGTTGAAATTTCCCTGCCCCGTGGCAGAGGGTTGGAGGGAGGTGATCTTTTAGGTCCCTTCCAACCCAAACCATTTTATGAGCCTATGATTTATATTTTGGGATTACTGTCTCTTAAATCCATTTCTCTCATAATTGTAGCAAAACAAACTATCTTTAGCACACCTTTAAATGTAAACTGGCTGGAGATTTTCCATCACAGTTCAAACATTTCAATGGCACTCAGTGAGTTAAAGAGGTCAGAGTTTAGAGGACAGCTCTGAGTGGGGGCCAGGTGCTTCTCTGGGGACTTGGAGAGAACACCAGATGGTGCTGCTGCCTTCTCCAGCTACTTTCCGTGCACAAAGCTTCTTCCTAGGGCTTTGCTTGCAACATTTTTTCCTATATTTACATCCCGAAGAAAATAAACATCCTCAGCTAAAAATATTTTTCTCTACCATGTGGATCTCACACACAAAATTTGCTATTCTATGGTTACCTGTTGGAGATGGACAATGACAAGAACTGTTGCTCTTTTTTTTTGCTGCTCTTGGCCTGAACAGAATTTTACTGCTGTATTTTTGTGGTGTTCATTATGCAGGGTGTGTATGAACCATCGTGGAACTGTACCTTAGCTTCAGGTGGAGGCACACACTTGGGGGTGTTTGTGCTTTTCATTAATTGCTGATGTGTACATGTATTGTACATGTCCTGGCCCTCAGGACAGATGATCTTTAGTGTCCCTTCCAGCCCAGACCATTCTGTGATTCCATGATCCTGCTGTTACCTTCGTGCAGGTGTGTGTGTACATATCAATAGATATTTATGCACACACACACGTGTGTGTGTAAACATGTACAACACATCTCTGTGAGTCCCTGTGCCGGTGTTCTGCAGATCAGCAGGAGCTGTGGCTTGCAGAGAAGAACTTCTGTATCAGCCCTGAATGCTGAGTGTGGCAAGGATCACACTGGGGGCTCAGTTTCCAGAAGTCGAGTTGGACATTTTTAAGCAAATACAAGCCCTCAGGACATATTTAATGTAGGACAAACTCCGCCAGCTTCATTTCTAACAAAATGCTTTGTTATCTTTTATTCTGAAACGGATTGTGAGCTAAAAAGCTGTTTTATTCAGAGCTGCTTTGCAGTGAAAGCAGCCTGCTGCAGAGCTGCTCAAATGCCAACACTGCTGAGCAGATACACTTAATATATCCAGGCAAGTTCTTGTTTGATTCACTGCTGGCAGAGACAAGTAGCTGACAGAGGAAGAAGTCTTAAATTAGGGTGAGGAGGAGAATAAATAAAAGACCTGTGTCTTTATCATCCCTTCTGCCACCATTAGTAGCAAGTGCTGTAGCTGCAGGTATGGAGCCCTAAAAACTTCATCCATCTGTCACAGCCCTGGCTGCAAAGTAACTTTGCTGAAAGCCTGCTATTCAAGCAGAAAGACAAACTCAGTTTTCAGGCATCAGTGAGGAGAAAGAGAAAAGGACAAAGACAATGGTAAACTGATGGGGAGGCTGCATTCTTTGCAGACTGTATTTTATTGCTGAGAACAAGCCAATACAATATACTTCAGACAGGTTAACAACAGTGCTCTACACAAGAACACTGCTTTGGTGTTTAAGTCACTAGCAGGAAAAATAATTAACTCTGTTGGTCGCATTGTGCATATTTTTATTGCAAACACATCCCTTATACAACCCCGACATCATAAAATGAAGATTTGCTGCCTCTTGCACTGTTGAATTTGCTTTGCAAAGGCAGAAGCTTTTAAAACTTCTGCAGCCCATGGATAGAACAAAGGGCAATTCCTCCTTAAATATTTTGAGCCCTAAGGACAGTATTTGCCTGGGATGTTTCAAACCACAAATATGATTAATGTGTGAAAAATGGAAAAGATTCTCCACTGTAGTCTATTCTCTGGCCAAGATAAAGGGCAAACAAGGATCCAATTTCACACTGTTTAATTGTTGTGTCTGTAGTATTCTACAGGCATAATTTGCAATTTTTTATTCTGAAAATGTGGGAAAAATACAGAAATATAAGACTTTGCAGGTCCTTCATTCTTCAAATATAAGAAACAGAACATGCCAGAATTTAAGTCAGAAAAATCCTTTGTGCTAACTCATAGCCAACAGTCCTGCTTCTCCCCACTTCCTACCATATTTATGTCCAACTTTTTGTAGGATCTGGCTTCTCCAGCACCTGCTGCCTTGCGCTGTAGATGTGCATTGCCAGGGCTTTTGAAAGTGCAACAGAAAAGGAGATTTGGGGGTTTTCTGAAGAAAAAAATAACCAAAAAACCCTCCCAAAAAACAACCACCAACAACCTCTTGTTGCATTCAGGTCAGTACAATGCTTGAGGAAGAATCGGTGGGATTAGATTAAATAAAATTTAGAGGGCAGAATGTATCTGGAAAAGGTCGCTGTGACACACAGGTTAGCCAGCCTGGGAAACCTTGATCACTGAACAAGTTAAAAACACCTCCTAAAGAAGCAGGAGAGTGCTGAGGGCAGGAGAAGGAAGG
This sequence comes from Mystacornis crossleyi, assembly GCA_013400655.1. Taxonomy (NCBI): domain Eukaryota; kingdom Metazoa; phylum Chordata; class Aves; order Passeriformes; family Timaliidae; genus Mystacornis; species Mystacornis crossleyi. Next base: position 22,741 of record VYZQ01063219.1, read on the forward strand.
GAAAGGATCAGGATTTCCTAGTGCAGGAAGGGATGAGAAAGTGCCTGTGCACAAGGACAGGGAATTTTTGACACAGGAAATTCTGATCAGGTGGGGGAAAACATCACCATGAGATCCTGGTCAAATACTGAAGCTGGGGCCCAGACTGTGGGATCTCCATGCATGGAAATCTTCAAGACTTTGCTAGACACTTCCCTGAGCAACTTGATGCAATTAAACTTGATTTGAGAAGGGGGTTGGGCTGGGTGACCTCTAGAGGAACCTTCCAACCTCAGTTCTTTAATTACATCAAAGTTTAGAACTGGAAAATTGGTCAAAGTATGTATACAACAAAGTGAAAGCAGACAGTGGTAGAGCTAATACGCAATTCTTTGAGGAAAAGAGATGCCTTAAATTGACACCAAGATGTCTCATAAGTTAAAAGTCTCCAATAAAACTCGTATGACATTTTAGGCCACTGGCAGGATTGTTTGTCTTTCCCATCTGAACACATTCTATGCACAGTCTCCCAAACGAGTTCTGCTTTTAGCTCTCACTATCAGGAAATCAGAGAGTGGGAGTGAGGTCATCTTATTTCACATCTTGAGTTCCACATGAGTGGAGGAAAGACAAGAACCAGCTAACTGTGTCCTGAAAGGGAAAATCACCGAGAAAGGAGAATGGTCTCCATTTATTATCCTTTTATAATGCATTTCTACTTACAGGACTCCTGTCCATTAATCTCCCAGGTTTTCTGTGGAGAAAGCATAGAGTGATGCACAAATTAATGACCTGCTTTGCTAGAAACAGCAGGAAAATCCTGTTTAATGTGTTTGCTCCTATTAGTGAGTGACCCACCAGCAGATCAGCAAAACCCAAACAGCAACAACAACCATAATGACTACACTTTTCTAATCAATGAGTCAAAATAGACTTTAATATGCGTATTTCCGATAGGGTGATGTCATACCGTTCACTGACACCCAAATGATGTTATTGGTCTGTATTTTCTCAGCTCTTAACCTCACTTTCTAGCACAAATACCCAAAGATTGGCAAATATGACAAGTAGCTGGCAAAACATACAGGTACATATTTAAAACCGTAGATTTCAGGTGAGGAGAACCAATTTATTCTCTAGTCTTTAATCCTGACAGCAGTTTTGAAATGTTGGTTGATGAAACCGTTGCTTAGCTGTGGGATTCTGCTAAGAGATGATTTGTCCCTTAAACCCACCTTGACTGAGGTCCCAAGGGACCAGGAGTCTGAAGACTGGAAGGAGAAGAAATTCCAGAACTGTCGAACCAGATGAATGCAGTGAGAATATTCCTGCAAAGATCCCAGGCGATGCTGTCATGCTGAACTGGCTGAGCTGGATGAGGGGCCAGAACACAAAGCAGACCCCAGTGCTGAAATAGGAGGGATGATTAGGAATTATCTCACAGTGCAAACCCTGTAGTCAGCCCCAGACACCTGTGCTGGAAAGAATCTTTGAAAACTGTAACCTACATTTCTGGACTTCTCCAAAGGATGTGGAAAGATCCAAAAGCTGAAAGCCCAGCAAAGATTCATGTTGGCCTGGAAATATTTCTGTGAAAGAGCTGGGTTTGGAATAAGTGGTAGATGAAGAGGTGCAAAGTAGTGATGGAGAAGAGGGAAATAATCTTATCTTTGGCCGAAGCCCAAGTCAATTTACTTGGAAACATAATCAGTACTGGAGACTGACCAACATCTGAGGCAGACAGTTACTGATCTTTTTGATTTGCTTATTTTACTGTGAGAAACATACTCTTAAGCCTGTTAGGCTTTTATATTTGTTTCAAATTTTTTTGCTTTTATTTAAACCCACTAAGGGGAAAATAAAATATGCGATTTAACCAGCATACACAGGAGACTCTGGCATTGCTCTGTGGAAGAAGAGAGTAATTGCTGCTCTCTGTCTGTAATTTGTAGACTCTAAGTGGGATTCAGTTCATCTGACTTCAGACACCTGGAATAGAGACACCAGTGCTTATTCTGGAGTCATCAAGGATTTCCTTTCATTAAAGGAAAGAAGCTAGATATCTGGGAGAAGCTGGATAAATATTCTGAAAGCCTCCCTTCTCTTTGTTTACTCTAGAGAAGGTATACATACTTATCTTAAACCAGATGAGCTGCAATGTAAACTGGATGTGGAAGTATATACAATTATCTTAACCTAGATCTTTAAGCTATTAGCTGTCATAAATGCCCATCATCCAGGTGTTTTCCACTCAATTCTTTCAGGCAAAGACAAGTTTTGTCTTGATTTTGCATAGGATCTGTCCAAATTCTGACTTCGGGTTTGCATCACACTTTCTAATCCTCATTTCCTCTCCAGATTAAAGACTTGGATAAAAGGAAACTGGAAAATAAGAGTTGATGCAATTATAAGGCACAAATGATTTGTTGTTACATGCTGTAGAACTTTCATTGATTAAAAGGATGCTGAAAATCTCCTGGAAAAAGGGAGAAGTTGTTGGCAGAAGTTGGCTAAGTAGATAAAGTTACTGTTGAACAGAACTTTATTTAGAGTCAGCAGATTCTGTAAGGTTGAATTTTATATATATGTTCATTGATTTGTATATTACAAGCAGTATTTATCACTGTCTCTATATAGCACTAATAGTCTCTATTTTACAGCATGAGGTGTTTATCGCTTATTAATTCCTGTGTGCTTTATTTAGCATAGAAATAGTGCATAATTTGGGGGTTATTTTAAAACCTTATATTGGATGGTATTTAAAATGTGTCTTTTTACATATACCACATGTTCTATTTTTAGCCTTTTCGTAGTTGTTTCACATCTTTGGTGCCAGCTCCCAAACACAGTACATTCATTATTTTAATTGCTTTGTCAACTTTACATTTTTTGCCTCTCTTATTTTTGTCACAGAGCAGACCTCAGGAGGGATGTGACAGAGTACAAATTGATTCTGGTGATGTGCTGGTTTATATGATTTTTAAAAGGTCTCCTCGTGAAGCCCTACCAAAACAAATTTGATATTGATTTTTTCATAAACCTCCCTTCTTGTCTCACTACCTCGTCTCACACCCAGGGATATCAATAGAGGCTGACAATAAGTCCTTGGTGTCCTGACCTTCCCGTGGTCACCAGTCCGTGACACCACACGCTGCTGCCCTCGTCAGGAGGCCGATGGACTCTCCAGGAGGTGCTCCAAAGGGACAGGAAGGTGCTGGACCCCAAGTGGGCTACCTGGAAGTCCAGACAGTTGGTTTTCTTCCAGGTGAAATACCTGGAAATGAGAATTCAGGAGCAGCTGAGGGAACTGGGGGTGTTTATCCTGGAGAGCAGAGGGGACCTTCTGGCTCTGCAAAACTCCCTGAAAGGAGGGGGCAGCCAGGGGAGGTCGGGCTCTGCTCCTAAGAGAAGAGGAAATGGCCTCAAACTGCACCAGGCGAGGTTCAGGCTGGACACCAGGAAGAACTTTTTCATGGAAAGGGTGGTCAGACATTAGAAGGGGCTGCCCAGAGAGGTTTGGAGTCCCCATCCCTGGAGGTGTCCAAGGAAGGCCTGGATGTGGCACTCAGTCCCATGGTCTGGGTGACAAGGTGGGCATCGGGCACAGCTTGGACTGGATGGGCTGGGAGGGCTTTTCCAACCTCAGGGATTCTGTGATTCTTTGATTTTTTGGATGATGAGGATTTTCCTGCCATTGGGAAGGCAGGGAACTGCCTCTGTTCTTTCCCAGATTTCCATCTGAAGCTTTCTAACACTTTAGTTCAGCAATTAAGGGTGAAAAAAAAGTTACAATGTTCTATGGCAGCTGCATTCACTTTTGTGCACAGTTTCGGTTTCCAACAGTTACCTGCAATAACGCTGAGTAAAAAACAGATGCCACATTTCAAAACATGAGCCAACACCTGGACAGAAACCATTGTTAGATCAAAGTGGCAGCCAAGAGTCTTACTGGAGACCATGGTCCAGGATTAGTGGTTATTTGGAGTTTTGAGAGTCTGTCCATCTGTGAAAGGAAGGCAAAAGCCCAGCAGTCCTCAGGAAAAGTACATTTTGTGACCTCAGGCAGACTTTAACACCTTTAGGGAGTTCACTGAGAGGGCACATCAGTGGTCTGTCTGCTCTGCTCAGGGATGCAGAACTTGAAGTTCATTCTTTATAAATACAGAGATGTATTGATTTTTTATTACCCCAGTTTGCTTCAAGGTAGAAACAACTTAGTGTAGCCCCCAGGACTGGATAATGTGTGAGTCCAGGAGACTCTATTATGTGATTTTTAGAATAAAACATCTCAGTACTCTCTGCCCCTCAAGTTCTGTGTTGAGTTTTGAGCCTCTCACTTCACGAAAGGACCTTGAAGTGCTGGAGCACATCCTGAGAAGGGAACAGAGCTGGGGAAGGGTGTGGAAAACAAGTCTTAGGAGCAGCAGCTGAGGGAACTGGGGTTCTTCAGTCTGGAGAAAAGAAGGTTCAGGAGGGACCTCATTGTTCTCTACAACTTCCTTAAAGGAGGTTTTAGCGAGGTGGGGGTCAGTCTCTTCTGCCATGTCCAAAGTGAAAGGATGAGCAGAAATGGCCTGAATTTGCACCTGAGGAGGTTCAGATTAGATATGAGAAATGGAAATTTCACTGAAAGAGTGGTCAGGCATTGGAATGAGTTGCCCAGGGAAGTGGTGGAGTCACTGTCTCCAGAACTGTTCAGGAGGAGACTGGATGTGGCCCCTGGGGACATGATTTGGGTGAGGATGATGCTGGGTGATGGTGGGACTGCATGGTCTTGAAGTTTTCTTCCAGCCTTGATCATTCAGTGGTTTCCAGGAGCAGCAAATGCCTGAGATAGGGCAGGGTAGACAATTCTTGGGATGGTGCTGTGCAAAAAGATGGAGACCTTTGTGGTTTTACCATGTGGAATTACAGACTTACTTTAATCACTAATGAGGCTCAGAGCTTGTTCTAGGCCTCGTCTGTGCTGGTGATTAAAGAGGGCCCAAGGAGCAGCATCCTGCCCCAGGAGGACATGATGGTGACTGATGTCAGTCTGCGCTGCTTATCACAACCCCTCCAAAGCAGAATTATTTTGAAAAGAGCTATTTAGAGCAGCAGAAAACTGAGCTAGAAACCAAGTTAAAAATCAGTGTGGATCACAGGGATGGAGAGCTCAACTCGCCACCTGGCTCTCTCCCATTTAGCAGTGGAACTAAGCCCAGAGGACGGAAATTTGTTGAGAGAAACCCAGATATGCAAACCCCATTTCACTGGCCTAACTCAGGCCAGATAAACTCAGTGCTGTTCTGTGGGAGGCTGCAAACACAGTGGCTTGTTGTTGTGGGCAGGAGGGAGCAGCCTAAGTGTCTCTCCTGAGTCCACTTCTGCTCAGTGGTTCCATTACTGAGCTGGATAATGAAATAGAGAGGCTGCCTATTAAATTAGCAGGAGATATAAGGCTGGGAGGGATTGCACGTACACAAGAGACACAGATAGATTCAGGCAGGTCTTGATGAACTGGGAAATTGGTCTGGAAAAAGCTGGATAAAATTTAGCCAGAAAATGGGTACACTGAATAACCAACTGCAGAAGTACTGTGTGGAGACCGATTGTCTTGATTCTTCAGAAGAGGATTTTGAGGTTATTGTGCCTCCCAAGATGAACATTAACAGCCTTTATAATCCTGTCATGAAAAGCCAAATGAGAATCCTTGGAATTGTTGAATACAGGTTTGGAAACTGCGAGAAAGTTATGGACCATCTTCAGACAGTCTGAGGGATAACAGCAGATATTATTAGAGAAACTGATAGAGAAAATGGGATTTCTCGGCAATGTTGAAAGCACCAGAGTTATTTAGTTGTAAAAAGATAAGGGTACTGGTGGGGAAAGAAACGATAAAACTTCATGTAGATTAAAGACTGGTGCAAAGAGCAAGGTAATAATCTATTCTTCATTTTCCTAATAGTCTGGAAAAGAAGCTGTGGGTTGGAACTGCAGCAGGAAACTCAAGCTAGATTAAAAAAAATGATTTCTAACCCTGAGATTAGTTAAGCAATGGAATAGGTTGTGCAGCCTAGGGAGTTAAAAAATCTCCTTTTACTTCAAGTCTTCAAAATCAGGTTAGGGAAGCATCTGTTTGAAATTGTGCAGACACAGGTGAACCTGGTTTAAAGAAGAAAGATAGACCCAGGTGATCTCTCAGAGTCCTTCCAGCTCTATTTTCAGATATGCCATATTTTCTACCTAAAACTGGAGTGAAAGCACACATCCTACTCCAGGAAGTATTTATAT
>VYZQ01063220.1:0-28478 GCA_013400655.1 Mystacornis crossleyi
TTTGTTTTTTTCTTTCTTTTTTTCATTTTCCTTTCTTTGTATCACTGTAAGTCTGAATACCTGCACCTGTCAGGTACTGTTGAAGTTTGAAGCTAACATTAAGATGAAATATAAATGGGCTGGATTATTCCATAGGTTAATGGGTTTGTTTTGCATCAGGGACTGAGAATGTTTGTAGTTAGTATTAGGACTATGGAAAGATTTTAATCCAGGCTTAAAAAAAAAAAAAGAAAAAAAAGAAAAAGGATTGTATGTTGTATGTTTTAATAAATTGCCACCTTTTTTTTGTTTCTGGATAATCGGCTTATTTGAAGACGCATGCTCCCACCAAATAGGAGGAGGCGGGGATGAACGCATTTAGTATGAACTTGGGGCAACTTGTAGTACTTCATCTTTTCCTCTCTTTTTTTTTTTTTTTTATGTTTTTTGCCAGTTTGCACCAAACCCATGATTTTTCAAAGCACTAGCTATGCCACTCATGCTTTTGGCTTGGTGTGCCCAGGTGGTCTAGCACTGACACGGCAATCAGCCTTCTGCCACTCAGGCAGCATCGAATGGGAGTCAAGGAGGGAGCTCTGGGAAATGGGAGATGTTGCCCACAACTCACTGAGTTTTCCTCTCTAGTCTCTTAAAGCAAAATCTCCTGATGCTAGGTCACACTTAATGATGCCAATGAATGCAAGAGTTCTCAGCCATCACAAAACATAATAGAAAAAAAATAGGTCCACTGACACAAGACCAGAAGAAGCCCTTTTCAGACACTGGGCATTATCCCTTTAAACTTGACCTGCTTTAGAGGACACTTACATCCTCTCCTTTTACAGATTATTAAGAATGCCATTGTTATTTTCTGTTCCAGTTTTATTGGTTTTAATTTCCCTGCTTCACTCTATCAGTAGTTTTAGTCTATACATTAGTAGACTGTGAATTACCTTGTCTTGTTACTTCCATATTTTCTAATTGCAACACTCCATCATTAGTCAACGGGTTCATAATGTGGAAGGCAAAGTTGCGATTTCATTTCATGCTATATAATACAATGCTTTTGGTGCAGTAATTACATTGTGCCAGACTTGTGATCAATCCTGAGATAGCTCACTTGTGATGGATAGCCCCATCACAGAGTGTATAAGAGTTAAAGGAAGAAGCAAGTTTTTAATTTTGCTCCTCTGTCAATTTAGCTACTTGAATACTTCTTTTCAGACCAATATTTATCTCATTGTAGAGATTACAGAAATGAGAACTTAAAAGAGAGAATTGAAGTTTGAAAAGCATTTTATAAAGTTTTGGTTTGCAAACCAGGAAAGATAAAAATTAAATGTTCTTCCACAGAAAGCTATTGTGTGTTGCTCTGTTAATGGATTCCCAATCTTTTATTCACCTGTTTAATGTACTGGAGAAAACCATTACCTGCTTCTTATAACAGTTCTAAGGGTTATGTGAAATGAGCTCATCATCTTACTACTACTGCTCAGTGCTAGGTCTGTGAAAAAAAAAGATTTCCAAAGGTTTTCTTCTCTGTCATAGAAGTGTTTGTGAGTCAAGCAATTTTCTGAAGTGCAAGCAACTTTCAGTCATAGGACATGGAGTGCCCTTTCCTAACCAGGGAAGAATTGCAAGTATGGGATGCGGGAGTGCAGCACGGGTCACAGGCATGGCCAGGACAGCCATGCCAAGGGAGTAAGGGTGGAGAGGGCTGTAGCCTTTAGGGACAAATGACCTCCTAGTGCCCTAAGGTTACAGCAGAGGAAAGCCTGATCCTAGGGAGGCATGTTTACACTTTTCTGAAAAGGACCTGCTAGGAGCCAATTTCATGGACACAGTTTCTGTCCAGGCAGGCTTGCTTTGGTTCGATAAGACAAAATTTATGTTCTTGCATATCTTTATAGATATAAGGGCACAACGTATTCCTAGGTTTTGAACGCAAGTAGAAAATTTTCCTGTTTGTGTTATAAAATTCTCTGGTCTTCATTGCTCTTTGACTTTTGCTCAGGGATGCACCTTGGACTTTTCCATCTCGCATCCTATCTGCCATCCTTTTTGTATATAAATTCTTCCCCCAAGGAATACCAGCGAGATCTCACAAGTCAGAAATAACAAACTTGAAAACCCCTCAGAAACGCAAGGTACGGTACCCTAATGGGTTTTGTCATCTCAGCAAAGCAAGGTGAGGTGGCTGTGTCTGCAAATTACGTCAAGGTCATTACGTCCCAAAACTTTGGGAAAGGTCAGAGGTTCAGAATTCAGTTAGAGGTAGTTCAAGGGAGAGAGGGCAGCAGGAGAACTAGACAGGTGAAGCAGGTAGTACACACTCTGCTGTGACTGGATATTCAAACAGCTGAAAGGAGTTAACTGTGATACTTAACAAGTAGAGAGACAAGGAAATAGGGAAACGAGGCATCAGACAGACCATTCTGGGTGGCCAGAGGCTGCCTGGCTAGCTCCACTGCTGCCTCCTCTTTCTCAAGGGAAACAATACAGCATTGCTTTGGGTTTTCCATTAGAGCAGCTCCTTCCACCATCCCCTACATGGCAGATGAGCAAAACTGACATGCAAGGCCAGCTGTAATGATAAAAGAACAACCACAAAGCACCAGATCTGGAACTGGATTACACAGGTGGAGTCAGTAAGTGAATTCCAGGGACATGGGTGAAGGCCAGGAGTGATGGCAGCTACAGAATGGGTAACATCTCACCTCTCTTCTTGGCTTTGTAGGACCAATGTGCTTTTCTATTGATTCAAGTATTCAACTGACTTTGAAATGGAAACATCACTGCTATTTTATACACATGCTACTAACACAAAAGTCATTTAGTTGAAGGACCTCAGGTTGTTCCTGGGAATGGCAAACTGTTCCACCCAAGAGAATTTCGGAGAAATACTGTAAAGACAGATTATTTGATCAGTCACTTCACTTCCGGTATGCATCTTTTTGCAATATTCCATCAAATAACAATTAAGAAAATAAAAACACAGCAGAAAAAATGGGTAAATTGAATATGCAAAGGTGACGAGATGAATTATTAATTTTAGCATTCCTGGGTTCAAATATGCTGAACAAGGACAACACTTTAGCGCCATGAGCACTTGCAGAACTGAGGTCTGCTTGGGGATCCCTCCTTGGGAAATACGCCTCAGTATTTCTGGAGAGGACCTGAGAACTGAGGAGGTGCAGCCAAGATGGTGGGTGGTATCAGCACAGACCCCTGGGTTGTAGTAGAGTCCTTAAGCCTGGGGTCCCAGGGGTCAGTCTGTGCCAACTCTGAGCAGCTGGGGGAGGAGGAGAGGTTCAGCATCCTACTGAACCATGGCTGTCCTCTTCCAGTTGTCCCAAAGCTTAAGGAATTGCACAAAATACAGAAAGGAAAGAAAACATAGATAAGTATTACTATTCTTTCGGATTGGTTTTAGTACACAAAAAAATCTCAGAGCTAAGGACAGGAGACAAAAATGGATCAATCTAATGAAAACATTAAAAAAAAAAATCCCTTTTTGCTGTGTGATTGTGTGGGTGCTACTTTTCAAGACCTGCACAGGGCTTGGGCAAGAGTACAGGTGCTTTTAGATGTGTGCAGGTCTCCCTGCAGATACCACCCGGAGCACTGGCACATGATCTGCTCTAGGGCTGGTGGCTGGTGCACTAAAGGCATTATAAATGACTCAGAGCAGACTAAAAGAACTAGCACTGTTTCTCTTACAAGTTGGAGCCAGAGAGATCTTTTGGCTCAGAAATATAGAGGGAAAAGGGTGGGCTAATCCAGGATGGTTTGCAGGAAAGCTCTTACTTCTAAGGGACAAGCTAAGGTTTATCGCCAGCCTCTGAACTGTCTCATATTGAAGAAAAAGCATTTCTGTCAAATCAAATAGGCATTGTCACATAAAGAACTGATTTATAGTTGACCTCATATAAAAGATGGAGGTAATCTAAATTTTTTTTTGCTGTAGATCATCTTGATAACAAAATATTGTCAAAGCAGTTCTTTCAGAGACAGGAGTGAATGCAAACACTTGCCCTACTTAATTTTTATCACAAAAAGACCCTTCTTGTGAATTGAAGTGCACGTGCCGGCGCCTCCTTCTTTCTGGAGCCCGCCAGCTTCCCTTTCTTCAGACTGTTTTTCCATCTGCAATGTTTATAATCGCTGCAGTGTTTCTGCAAGACGGAGACGGGGCTGTTTATTTAGGAGGCTGTACTCAGAAGCTTGTCAGTTTAGCTGGACTGTTTGCCAGAAAAGAAAATTCAGTCTATTAAAAGATGCCAACTTTTATTCAGGATGAGCAAATCCATTCAGAAAATAAATCCTTTGTGCCCTCTTCATGCTCTCCCTTTTGACACATGAGCATTGCTAAGTTTGAGTAGTTCGTATGTTTATTCTTTTTGTAGAAAAGGGTTATTTCCTGTAGAACGAAAGTCTTTTGGGAAAGAAATCAAGCTCTGTGAACTTCAGTTCACAGCTTTTAATCCAAGAGTTCATAAAGAGTTTAGGGAAAAAACAAAAACAGTGTAAGTGGAGCAGACTGAAAGCTTCTCCTGAACCTGCTCTGGCATTTTCAGAGGGAGGGAGCAACCTCCAGACTTGATCTGCCAGCTTCTCTGGGGGTGAGCAGAACCTTCTGCATGGCACAGATCGTGTCAGGGCCATGGTCCTTCTCCTGACAAGCGTTGTGCTGGTATCCTCACCATTGCCTGCACAGAAGACTCAGCAGTGTCTCTACTGCTCTTCAGTTGATGGAAACCTGAACAGGAATGTGTCTGTGTGTGTGTGCATATAAACCAAAGGAAGTTTAGGAGAATATAGATTCTGCTGGAGATGGACCCCATGGACCACAGGTGCACACTACAAATCTGAGACACATGACATTTTTGGATGGGAGGTACTCGTGAGCGGGAGGTGTGGTGGTGTATCCCTCCTTTCCTCCCTGGCCATACTATGATCTGAGAAATGCTTGTGAGGCCTCAGCCTATGACGAATAGTGCCTGGACTGAACTCTTCTTGACCTTATCAGAAACACTATCTGTTCCCAGGAACTTGTGCTGCCTAACAGCCTCCTGCCCTTTTTATTTAATGGACAGCCTTAGAAACGTTTTTTTGCCTGAATAACAACCCAAGTAGAATGACATTTTCATTCTCAAACTTTCAAAGAAAGTGTGCTGACCCAAAGTGTGGCCAGGATGAAACTTCATTATGACTAGAGCCTACTCTCTTGTGGCCCTATAAACAGCAGTCCAAAATGAGACCCTTTGAGCTCTCCGGGACCACAGTGTCTGTGTGCATACAAGTGTTTATATGCTATAGCCAGTGTGGGAGAAATGCTGTTCTCCTGTATTCTTAAGAACTTTAGATTTTAAGTAAATTAGACCTTTGTAAGTAAGTCACTGTTGTGTTATTGTAAATCCCATATGAATCCTTTACTCTCTTCCCGTTCCTCTCCACCTCCACGAAGATAGTTTTGTGTTTATTTCGGTTTGTTTTGGTTTGGATTGATTGACCCTGGATTTCTGTTTGCTGTTTTTCCTCACTGTGCTTTAACCATCTACTAAGTAGCAGAGTGAACCTGGCCAGTGAACTCTGTCGTGCTGTCGCTTTTATATTAAACTTGTTTTTGCTGATACCTTTGCTGGTGATTCTTTAAGGAATTCACAACACCCCTTCGTGACGGGAGGGAAGGAGATTGTTGTTTTCCTTAATTATTCTTGTCCATCATGGCACAAGCATGCTACGTCCTGTGTCAGGATTTCCATCTGCTTCACAGCCTCCCCATCATTGCTGTGCTTCTATAACTGGAGCGAGCAAGGAAGAAAAGGGTGGAGAGCCAGGACAGTTGGAGAATTCAGAGATACTCTCAGGAAGAGACTAAATTAACACTAGTGAGTCCTAAGGGAATTTAAAGCATTTTCCTCATCAAGTGGCCAAGAGGACGTCATCGGCACAGATTCAAAGTCCACTAAGGAAAGAAAAGGCGCCTCTTTGAGAATGAAAAAAAGAAAGGAAGAAGCAAGTTCCATTGTATACTGGTTATTCAAACTGATTGTATGATACTGAGATAAATGGATTTTAGTCCGAAATCATTCCTCCAAAAACAATGGTGAACTTCTGTGGTGAGACTTTCAGAAAATTAGTGGTGCATCCAAGGAAAAGGAAATCATAAAACTGGAAGGGCAGAAGGGATTAGTTGCATAGCATGTTTTCCTGATGCAATATTTCTTGCCAGAGGCCTGGGCTGCAGAACTCTCCTGGGATGAGTGTCTGAGAAGAGTGAGCAGGTCCAGAGTTGTGACAGATACAGTTTATGTGGCACAATGGCATTGTCTAGAGTTAATTTTAATTTGATAGATAAAAATGAATACCAGAAAATAAACAAACAGGGAGCTTTGAGACTATATATTCAGCTCAACCAATATCTTCCCATCAAGCTACTTTTCTGACAGTGTCTTTGTTTTTTCACAATGTAAATTCCACACTGATCTTATTAATCCTGCATTTTTATTGGAGATATTTTTTCTAGACTTATCTCTGCTGCTTTGTTGTATTCAACCTGGAGTTCAAACTGAAATTTTAAATTATTTTTTAAACCAGTGTAGTGAGATGGGACATAAAACTGAAGTGTCCTGTTTAGATTTCCCAAACCTTAGGTACAAGGGCTACCTGGAAAAATTTTGCCCAATATGCAGATCTTTTTATTCCAGGGAAGGAAAGGAAAGAGTAGGGACGGAGCAAAGGTAGGAACTTGTTTTAAACGAGGACTAAAGGAAATTCTAGCAAGGTATTTGTGAGAACTAAACCCAAATGCCTCCAATATTTTTAAATTTATCATTTTTGGCTTGTTCCTTATTGAAATTTGACCTCCAATGTAACTACTATCAACCTCTGCAGTCCTGAGAGATGCTGTTTCGTAGGTGATGAGACTCTTCAGGCACAAACAGGTTTGCAAGAGCTGACCGTATTTATGTCAACAGCAGAAATAATGCCTCAAATCAGTTCTCAGGCATTCCCCTTCAGTCGTTTCCCATACATCAGCACCCAAGTTTGACAACATCACCCAGCTGACCCAAGAGGGTTAAAAGTGGACAGGCAGCTTTGTCACCAAAATACCAGGCAATTCATCTCCAGAAGAAAGACACAGAGAAGGGTAACTGAGGTGTGTTTTTTTCTGTAAATAAAAGCTGATGTCAAGATTTACTGGTGTGGTCTGGAGGCAGCCAGTACTGTTAGTGCCTATGCAATATTTTTCCCAGGGCTATAGAAAAAGTTTCAGTTTCAAATGGAGTCTGTTTGGTAAGTTTTAGCAGTTCTTATGTATTTGGCAAAAAAAACCCCCAACCCACCAACCATGCTACTAATATATACAAAATACAGCAGCCCAAATACTTTTTGTCCTTTATTTTGCGTGTGTGTGGGTATATAGGAAATCATCCAAAAGAAATCAAATTAAGAAATGCATCACCAATTATCAAATATACATAAATTAATCTTTTCTGCCTGAAATACCAGTTCAGGGGACATATTCACCTACTCATCACATTTCCCACTGAAATTAACAGAACAAGGTTGTCGGCCCGCAAGGAGTAGGCTGGGAAAAAGCCACCACATGTTCACTGCAGCATGTGATAATAACTCACTGCGGAGCGTGGTCGGGCTCTCATCCCACCTTGTCCTCCCTCCAACAGTCTGTAACTGCCCTGGAATTTGACCAGTTGCTCCAGGATCAGCTCTAGGGGGGTAAACCTGTCCTAGAGGTCCTGGGTGGGAGCTTGGCTTCATTCTTCTCTTCCCTGAGTGTCCATCCAAGGCTAGTGGCTGTGATGGGGTCTGGGAGGTGCCCTCATTGACAGCTTTTGGAGGAAGAGGTGGCAACAGGAAGGAGCATCTCTTCGCTTGGGTCACTGCTGGGACTGCAAACCTGCCACATCCCTGAAGAAAGGTCAGGCAGATGTGCAGCTAAAACCAGGCAAGGCAGAGCTTTCTGTCTTCAGCTGCACACGTCTGAATGGCTCTCGCAGGGCTGCAGAGAGCTTTCCCTTCCTCCTGCCTAAGTGGTCTCAGATTGACAAAGCTTTTAGGAGTATGAAATATGGCTGACTAAAGCATTGTGCTGACACAGTCCAAGGGTGCATGTATCAAGAACCGCTCCAGGCTGAAAAAAAAACTGCTGTACAATCAGCTATTTAAATAATAGATCAATTTAATTTATCTGAGAGAACATGTCATGACAACATAGCTTGATTAAGGTCTAGAAATATCTACATGAGAAATTTCGGAGGGTAGGGTATTCTGGCAGATAAAGGCAAAACAATGCAATCAAATTCCTTGATGTGGAAAAACGTTGTGTTTAACCTTTAAAAAGGTAGGGTTTAAGTCAGTTCTGAGTGGCATTTAAAAGCCCAGCACCAGCATGGGAGGTGCTGTTTGTTGTGACAAACGTGACCTCAGATGAGATGCTTGTAATTTTCCCTTCTCAACTGTAAACCTGTGAGTCTCTGAAAAGAGGAAGGGATTGCCCAAATTGTCTGTGCTGATAAACGATCAAGGTCTGAGTGCCTCAAGAAGATAAACACCCCAGGTGGTAGGTGGATTTCGTGAGATGGAGCCAGCATGCACCATACAAAAATTAGCTTGTGAAACCAAGTGACCAGCCCACACCCCAGTGTTTTTTCTCTGTTATCCTTATATGGTATAAATGATATTGTATGCTGGCAGATGCTCCTTATCTCCTTGCAATCCTGCCATTATGATGTCTTTTTCCAAAATAAATACAAGAAAACAGCAACTGCTTGGGCTTTATAGTTTAGTGATGGACTTGGAAGCATTAGGTTCACAGTTGGACTCACCGATCTTGAAGGTCTTTTCCAGTGTAAATGATTCTACGATTCATTTGCACAGGTTTGCATTTACTCTGCTACAAATGTTTGCTCCCTCCAGCAATGATAACCACTTCAGCACTGCATCTATCACACATCTCCTTTTCTCTGCCAGGACTTTGCTATAGCGGCTCTCCCCATTCCTTTGGCTATATGTTTTTCCTTAAATCTCTTTTAGAAATTAGAATATCCCTTTTTCCTTTATATAGGGAACTGTGTGCCTACAGGCAGTAGAAGTCCAGGCAACTACACATGGATCTTGCAAAATGGGGATTCTCCTAGTGAAAGAGATTTGGGAAATATGTGGTACCTGGTCATGAAAGGAGCAGAAAGAACAAAGGGGCTGTGAGGAAGCAGGGCATTATAAAGAGCAAGTTTAATATATAGTGTCATCCTTTTCATACTATTTATTTTCCAGATATGAATAATCCTTTGTGAGGAACGCCAGTTCCCCACTGGGATGGACAAATTAGGATCTGTGGGTGTGCTGTTGGCTGTTAAATTTTGTGTATTATCAGCACCTTAAATTTCACCTTCCACATCATCTCCCAGCACACGCTGCTGTGTCACATGCTAAGCATAAGCCTCCTGCTCAACCTGTTTGTTCCTTCTGTCCCAGGAAACTTGTTGCTTCCCTCATCTTTGTGACTCATTGCTGCCACATTGTCTGCAAAGGGTTTGAAAGTCAGAAAATCCCACTTACGGAATGTATTTTTGAAGAATGGCCCCAAAGTCTCATGTCAGCCAGTTCTGTAGGCTTTTTCACTTTAGTTCACTAGGTAGGATCTGCTAGGCCACAAAAGGACTGTTTCTATCTCTCTCTCTCTCTAGATTGTACATTCTAGGAACAACACTGTTTCATGTTGCAGAGCCAGTGACAGGATGGAAACAGTCTTCCAATGAAAAATGTTTTCAGAAAAAACATTTAACTTGCAAGAAGCTCAAGGCCATTGCAAGTTTTTGTACCAATCCCCACTCAGAGCTAGGAGATTCCACCTCATTGTTAGATCAAGTTGCTCAGAACCACATCTAGCAGCTTTTAATTAACCCTGAGAATGGAGTGTCCACAGTCTCTCTGAGCAGCCTGTCTCCATGTTTGACCAACCTTTCTGTAAAAATTTTGTTTACTAATGTCTAACTTGGGTTTCTGCTGTTGCTATTTCTCTCCACTGTGCTGTATGTCCCCTTCAAGCCTTTGTACACAACTCTTGGCTTGGTGTTTCCGGAGATGCTTTCTCTTTCCTTGGAACAATCTTGCGCTGGATTTGTTCTAACAAGATGTTTAGATTTCTGCTTGACCACTAGGAACAGCTCAGTACAAAAGAGCCTTTCTGTGACTCATTCCAAGGACTTTCTCCAAATGCTGTCCACTTTTGTGAATACTGCTAGAGTTCTTTCTTTGTTTTTGTTTCAATTGCGCATTTTCTGTTTGACATTAATGGTAGCTGGAACTGTGGAGTTTGGCATTTTTTCATTTGTTTCGTGGGCTGACACCAGTCTTCACGTTGACTGAAATGTTTCTCAGTGGCATGCCCTTATTGCCTATAAAGATTTCAATACCAGAATTGGAAAATGTACAAATCTTTTTCTTTTCTTTTCTTTCTTCTAACAAAGAACATAAGAAAGGATGTTCTAGAAAGGGACATTTTTTGGTCTTAGTATCATTTTACTGAATAAATGGGGGGTTTGGCCTTTATCCAAGGGGGCTAATTGAAAAACAGTAGATAAAATTTTCTGATTGATGACTTCATACCAGGAAAGAAAACATTATTCTGCCTAGAAATTACTTCTGTTTTCTAACTACTGAGGAAACCTTCAGATACATCAAATTTACTAAAATGTGGTGTTTATCCCTTTGTGCAAGCTTACTATATGGGTATAAATCTTATTTTCCTAAGGGATATTAAAGTAAATGGGCCTGAGGAAGTACTGTTGAAATATTTATCTTCTTTCAGCTGTAAATTTGGTCAGAGACAAGTTAGGATATTTGGCATTTTATACAGAGATAAGCTTTAGATTTGCAAAGCTTCATCTGTCTTTCTTCTTCAAAGCCAAGCTCATAAACAAAGGAACTGTTCCCAAACTGTCACCATAATGTCACTCAGTTCCACAAAGTCACCACATCACTTCTAACACTACACAAACTCAACGTCATCTGTTGCTCATGCCACAAAATCATTGCATTATCATCGTTCTGAAAATACCTCTGTGGTGACTTTAAATGCAGTCTTTCTGCAATGTTTTTCAGAAATTCACTGTTTTAATCAGAAAACCTTAGAATGAAGTATTATTTTATTAAATATTAATAGCACTTGTAATTTGTTGTAATGAAATAATGTTGCTCACTATTAAAACATACTTTTCCCTTTTTTTCTCCCTTATTATTTTCTATTTCATATGAAATGCTGAAAAGTTTTATATGAAGCTAAGACACTGGATGAACAGTTTAGAAAAATTGAATGCAATTTAAGATGGAAAAATATAAAACTGTACACTTAAGTAGGACTAATCCACCTCAGAAATGCAGAATGAAGTCTGAGTGGCTCTGTAGCTTTACTGAAAAAATTCAGGAAGAAAATGCACCAACATCCTCTTACTCCTGCCAATAAAAAACATATAAAATTTAGGAATTCTGTCTGCAATGAATATGGAAAGGAATCCTTGTGCTTCTATTGGGACCACTCATCAGACTGGAATTGTAGGAAGATTTTCGTTTGGGACTTCACGGTAGATTTGTCTCAGTTGGAAAGAGCCCCAGGGACACCAGTGTAACCAGTCTGAGGTTTAGAAATTAGCCTAAGGTTAGCTGTCATGCAGAACTGTAGGTATGACATTGCCTTGCAAGGGGAGGCTGTGTGGTGGCAAGATCACAACCCTTATCATCTTGGCACAAAGATTAGCTGTGAGTGGAAGAAACTCCAGTGGGTGGGAGAAAGCCTTGGGGCTTGATGTTGGTGAGCAAAGGCTGAAAAACTGAGGGCAGTGAAAGAAATTCATGACCAAGTGGTGAGCCAGGCTTTGGCAGAAGGAGCTCTGACAGGAACATGCTGGAGACCAGAGCTGTAGTGGGGCTTGAAATAAGGAAAGAGAACTAAGAGAGTGTGGGGAAGAGCAAGGGAGCTGTCAATAGGAAAGGCAGCCAAGCAGCAGCCAGCAGAGCAGGTCCACAACTCACTCATTCAAATTTCCATTTCCACCAGTCCCTTTCCTCCTCACCAGCTATAGCCCATTGATGCCTGACAGGGCAGAATTCTAGCCTAGAATCTCACAAACAGGGGAAAGGGCCAAAGTGGCCCAGCAGGGAGGGAAAAGAAAAAAGGATGGGACCTGAAACAAAGCACTTCAGAAGAGATCTTTCTGCTCCTCTTGGTTGCTGATCCACAAGTGGCCAGACAAGCATCCCACAAAGTGATGTGTCCGTGGACTGTGGATTGTAACTATTCCTGAGACTCATAACAAGATGAGACAGTATGACTGGTTTGGGTTAACTTCATGCTGATGGAAAGTCAAAAGCCTATGTTGCCTTGCAGGAATAAAATCTCCAGGGAGCTTTTTTCAGGTTGACCACAAATTGCTAATGCTCTATGACCACACACATTCCCAAAGAGCTTCAGTGGCCTTCAGAAAACAGCATGGTTACAACAGTGCTGAGTGAAAGCATCAGCCAATTTCCTCTTTGGGTAGAGACATCCTACAGAATTTGCCAAAAGTAGGAAGAATGGGTTCATGCTTGTCAGTTCTTTTTTCCTAGGTTAATTTAATGTCACAATGGCTCCTGGTTTTCAGTTCCTAACAGAGGATGTGATAATCAGGTGGACAGGTCTGAATGCATGGGGAAATACACCAGCGTGATGGACCAAATCCTATCAGTTGTGCTTGCTAATGGCTTAGATGTCTTACAGCCTTCTCTCAGGCTTTGCATGCCCCCGTGACCAAATAAAATGGCATAAAATGCAGCAACATTTCCACATCAGCTTCCTGCCTTCCAAGCACCGAGGAACCTGTCTGAAAGCAGTGACCTTAACTTCACTCTCTCTCCTGAAACAAATTCTGTTTGATGGGGAGAAGGAGGAGACAGGTTAGAAGTTGTGCCCACATGCTTAAGAAAGAAACCTCCCCTTCTGTTCAGTAACTCTGCAGGAATTTCAGACTCGATTGCATCACGCTTGCCACTTCAAAGCCTTCAGCGACTGATCACACGCTTGGAAAATACCAAACCTAACTTAACCTGACATGGTTATCAGTGTAACTCAACTTGTTTTACAGCCTCCTTCCTCAGTGTTGCTGTGGCCTCCTTGTCCTCAGAAATGTCTCTGGGGAAAGAGCAGGCATTTCTGCCCAACATTATTCAGAGTGATAATGGCTTTTTTTAAAAGGAAACACCTTTGTACATTTTCCTAGTGAATTATGCAATTCAGCGTTTCATACAGTGACTTTGGTTTTTTTGCATTGTATTAGAATTTGTTTAAAATACTCCCTAAATGAAGAAATGAAGTCTTATATCTAGTCTTTATATAAATTATGTAATTTTCATGTATTTTCAATTTATTTGTTATCGTCCTAGATCTGATTCATGGAATAGTTCCTGTGATGAGGATGAACACCAGTCTGCCCCTGGCTGGGCTTTCTTCTGTAGACATTCACTTGGTGTGAAGAAATAAGCATTAATAGAGAAACATGAAAATGGAAATTTATTTATTACCAAGAGTTAATTTGCTTGAGCTGTAGGAAACACAGGCTCAAGTTCCAGCTGTAATAAAAATGTACCTAGTGAAATGCACAGAGAGAGTTTCCATGTACTTCCAGAGGGCCTCAGGCTGCACTGACCTGCCTTCAGCCCTCTTGATCCAAAATGTCATGCCTGAGGTTTGCTGAAGATACGCTTATCACTAGGGAAATATCACCCCAACTCCTCTCACCTCTCCTTTGAGAATTCAGATTTTGGGGCATCCAGCTGCTGCTGTAACCAGGGTTCCCACCAGCTTACCAGTGGCTTGTATTAATTAAGTGGCAGTTTTAACAAAATGCGTACCTAGCAACATAATCTTTTGGAGGTTGGGGAAAGCAGCCGTCGCTAGGGGCTGGTGGTATCTCAGTAGCAGCTCTGAGAGCAGCAGGGAGCTCAAAGCTGTGTGTTTACATGCAGAGTGGCAAACAAGCAGCCTCTGGGCATCAGGTAGTGTGTAGCTGAAGGTAATAAGCATTCAGTTTGGAAGCCATGGCAGCAACCCCGTCCCTGTGTCACTGACACTGAGATCAGAGCCCGTCTCGCTGATGCTGCAAACCTGCCAGACTCACTCCATTTCACAGTGTGCTGGCTGGACTTGGGACACCATGAGGAGGAGTCATCTGGCCAAGGGTAAGCACCTGTAGTGTAAATGTCAACTCTTGAATGAGTCACTCTTGGTTGTCTTCACCAATGAAACTCAGAAAAGATTGTTAGGCCAAAACTATCCCATCCACAAACAGTCACCTAAAATCAGTTATTTATACTGCATCCTAAAAAATCCTAGATAGTTAAATCGGAGATGTTTGAAGTCAGTGAGTGTCATCCTAAATATCAGATGTTCTCAGAATGCCATTGCATCTTCTATAGGGTTTCCAGCAGTTATTTCTTAATCTTTGTGATGGAGCTTTTAACAGATGAAGTTTTTGTAGAATATTGATTCTGTCCTTCAGCCAAAAAGGCATTTTTTTTTTCTTAGAGTTGTTTTAGAAATGTCAGGGAAATTCCAGCAATTGACAGTACTGCAGCTGGCTGGAATATAAGAGGGAAGAAGGGAAGACACCACGTCTGTTATGAATTTATGGACTTCATGGCTATTGTAATGTCTAGAAAGACTCTTTTAATAGAATTATGGTATGTAAACTGCTGCAGTCGTGTGACTTCGAAATTCTCCACACCTTCTACACAGTTGCACCAAAATACCTTTAAAAGTCTCACCAGATCAGATCTTTCCATCCATGCTAGTGGTTACATTTTTACACCATTATGCATGGATTTGAACAATTAATATCAGGCATAAGGCTAGGTAGAACCAGGGCCTTAGCACTGGAATCCTTACAGGAATAGCTAAAATACACAAAGACTTCAAAAGTAATATAATTGTTTTTCAAGTGTTTAGGAAAATGTGTTACTTATGTTAAAGCACTTGGAAGTCCACTTCAACAGTTTAGCCTTGTTGAAGTTCTTTAGACCTCTTAGAGATACAACAATCTAAAAAGAAAATCAGGGTCTGGCCTTTAAAACGTTTTAATATTTGATGCTAATGGAAGACAATGGATTGGTGAGCTGGGGGCGTGAATCCTTGTTTTAGCCATAAGGAAAGACTGGCAGCAGTGCACACTCCTCTGAAATGCGATGATAATGTGCCTTAGTCTCCTAACAGATAGGTCCCAATTCTGGGCTCAACAACACAAATGATGATGCACATCTTCATTTAGGTAAGCAGCTTGGGGTATGTGTTTCTGCTTTTGAATCTACTCTCAATGCAGAATAACAACAAAAAATTTTAGAAAATTTTGCCCTTAAGAAAATATTGAGGGTGGTCAGAACTTTTGAAGAGGTTGCCCAGAGAAGTTATGCAATTTCAACACTGGAGATGCTAAAATTGTGATGGAATAGCAATGAGAAGACTCTTAAGCTTTTAAATTGGATCTAGCTTCTAAGCTGAATCTACTTTAAATGGAAGTTTGAAGCAGTTGATCTCCAGAAATCCCTTCCAATCTAAATTATTTCATGTTTCCTATTTACTAGTTTCAGCTTGCCTGACCTTACATTTAATGCAACTGTTATGAAATCAATAAGTTATTTGGAATCTGTGACACTCCTCTCACTTAGAAAAAGAAGTGGTTCTAAATTTCTATTTATAATTCTGCTGGTGGCTTCTTACCCTTAGACATTGCAGCTGAAGCTAAACTTGTTGTTGCATACCAATTACACATTCTGTGATAACAGTGTTAATTAATCCACGTCTACAACAAATCTCTGCAGCTCCCTGCAGGCTGCCTTTCTTTTCTTGGTTTTCGCATTAGTTTGGGTAAATTCTGAAGGTCGAGAGCTTTAGGAGGTCCCTTCTGCTGTAATTTTCTAATCATGGATGAAAGTATACTTACACTTTGAATATTAAAGAATATTTGTTCTTCATTCTGACATCCTATCAGGGCAGAAGCTATTACAGAATTATTAAGCAACAGAGGTGAACAGGTGCCACTGTCCTCCTTCACCACATGCAATGATTACAACCAGTTATATAAAGTCGTACTCCTTTCCCCAGGCTCTGTTCTCAATTGCACCAAGGCAAATTCAATTCAGAACATGTACATTCAGCTCCCAGAATAGTCTCTAGGTGAAATTCAGCAATAACAAGTGGTTGCATAAAACTAATTCTGCCTGGATGTTCTCAGACAACCTAGCAAGTCTGTACTGATTTTAAATTTAATAGGTGTTTAATAGAATACACAACCAGTGTGGGAGGGTTGGATGTGTAGAACAAAAAAACTACTGATATCACAGTGAATGTCAAAGCAGGCTGGTCCTACAGTATGATTCACACCAGCTCAGAAAACTTATTTTGCAGATGAGCCTAACAGTGTTGTGAGTGTTAATGTTAATAATTGCTCTTGATTACATTGAAATTGAAATTATTTTCAAAGCAGATAAAAGCTGATCTAATTCAGTTCATCATTAAGATAGCTAAATTTAGATAGCTATAGAAAAATTACGTGTCTGAAGTCTTTTCATACTCCATGGAGATCTAGTCAATGGAGGCTTGAAAACAAGTCATTTGAAGAGACTGGGACACAATTCAGTTCCTCTCCGGTCCGTACCATTTGAGATACCTTAGGCCATCTGAGACATCTGCACAGGGGTCCCTTCTCTTTTCCGGGCTGAACCCCAGCTCTCTCAGTCTATCTTCACAGGAGAGGTGTTCCAGACCTGTGATAGACTTAATGGATCTCCTCTGGACTCACTCTAGCAGGTCCACATCTTTCCTGTGCTGGGCCCCCAGAGCTGGATGCAGCAGTGCAGGTGGGGTCTCAGCAGAGCAGAGCAGAGGGGCAGAATCCCCTCCCTGGCCCTGCTGCCCACGCTGCTTGGGATGCAGCCCAGGGCACCACTGGCTTGCTGAGCTGTCAGTGCACATTGCTGAGACGCGTCAATCTTGTCATCCACCAACATCCCCAAGTGCTTCTCCCCAGAGCTGCTCTCTGTGGTCCCAGCAGCCCTGCAGCAGCCACCCTCTTGGAGTAAGACAAAAGAGTAAGTTACTGTGGAGACAGCAGACAAATACCCTGAGACTGCTTTCTCAACCACCTGAACTGTAGTTCAACTCTCTCTGCTGTAGCATTTTCCCATCTAGAATATTTTTTTTTTTTGTCAAATATTATATCTGCTTATGACAGGCAGCAGCAAAATGGGAGTCTCCTCTTCACCTCATCTGACCAAGTTTTCTTTCAGTAAAACATTCCCTTGGCAAGGACAAGGCTTGGAAGTGGTAAGAGGATGTGGTGATTCCCCACTGTGGCTGCTGGCCGTTTGCCCTTGGTGGGTCACGCCATTCCACAGCTATGCAGCTCAGTGGCTGCACAGCTCATGCTGCTCAATTCTGAATCCTTGGTGTGGATCCTTCATGGTTACCGACACTGGGCTTCTCAAAGGAGTTGGGTGCCTCGTTGCCAAATGAAAACCTGACTTAGGGAATTAGTAATGAGCTCCATGGAGCAACATTCCTAACAGCAGCGATGGGCTGTTTACTGAAAGTGAAAAATAAATATAATGTGTTAAAGAGACAGGGGAGCATGTAAGAGGAGTAACATTGGAGACAGTAAAATATCCCAAGACAGCCCTGGCACTGCTCACAGTTGTCGACAAGGAAAGGATGAAGACAAGCTCCTGGAAAAACAGACAGACACAATAAAACAAAATAGACAGCATTCTTCATACTCAGTCTCTCAATCTGTTCAGCCTCTAATATGTTACTTTGTGAAAAATGGAGGCAAACACTTTTTTCTTACAAAAAAAGACAAACCCAGAACCAACCCACTCAGAAGTAATTTTTTTTTTTTAATTTAGCTGTAAAAAGAAAGGAGCTTCTAGGTTTACCCAAAAAAGATAAAAACCAGCCAAGTCACCTAACCCAGCCAAAGAAACACAGAACAGTTCACAGTAACTCATGAATGTGCTAAACATGCCAGTAAGACATGGATACAAAGTAAGTTTAGTCACAGTGATTCATTGTAGTGTTATCTGTCTTTTTCTCTAACACCCCTGCACACATTGTAGCTATTGTGCCTTAGGGGTAAGCATCACCTTATTTTCATGTTTGCCTGCACTGTCAGGCTCTGTATAAGAACGGGTGTCCCTCAGCCTTTATTAAGGTGAGTGGAAGGATTTAGGCTCTTGCTGCTGTGGTTCAGCTGCTGCTGTTTTAAGGTCTACTTTAAGATGAAGTCATTCACTCTGGTTCTTTTATTTCTCTCCAGCAGCTAAAAAGGGTCTCTATAGAGTATTTGATGCAAGAAACTTGCATTTATATTGTTAATATCTGGACTGAAACTAACCCTTGCTTTGGTACTGTGTAGCTGTCTGCACCACACAGAAGGAGCATCCCCTCAGTAGTGTCCGGCTGCTGTTTTTGGCAGTAGTTGAGGGTTGGTCACTGCTGGGCATCCTTAGGCTCCACCTGGGATCCTCTCTCGTCTGCATGAGAGCCCTGGGGGCTGAGAGAGGCACCAGCACCAGGCTTGGGGAAATGCAAGCCATTGGAACAGGACCCCTGATGGTTCTGAAAAAAATCATGAGCTATGATTACTCCAAGTTTGAATTCACTTGCAGTTTGGGCTCTGGCATGGAGCTGTTACACCGCTGGAAATACTCTGGATTTGGATACCACTGCCAGGTCTTGTGAGGCCAAGGAGGATGAGCATCACGGAACAGACTTGCTGCAACTTTGCACCTACAGACATGCCTGCTCCTGTTGACATCTGGCTTTTATTCAAATGGGGGCTGCTAGCCTTTCCCAGGCATGCCGCTGATAGGCTGGGGGATGAAAACTGAGGCTCCTGGATACCAAAGCAGGCTGCATCTATTCTCTATCACACCAGTCTCAAGGACTTCATCTGTACTTCCTTGCTCCCTGGCATCTTGTCCCTTGAGCTACCCAGAGGACAAACACTATCACTAAATCGTTCCATAACACCTCAGAAAGGGTTTCGGTGACTGGTAATAAAATACCTAGTGAATAATCATGGCAATTCTTAAGCTGCTCAGAGTCCCTCCTCCCTGCGCACTTAAAAGCACTTCAAAAATGTGCAGGGACTCTGATGCTGACAAGATCCTAAATTCTGTTGTAAGAAATGAGCAACCCTTTTCTATTTTCCAGGTGTCATCCCTAACGATCAGAAAACAACTCAAGCTCTGTCAATATTATAAGAACATTTGTTGTTTTATTCTTTTTGGTGGGTACAAAAACCACAGTTTCTTACACAGAACAAGATTATAAATAATATCTGTAACATGAGTGACCCGTAGTCTCTTTTGATTCTACACTGCAGACTGATGAAGTACTCTAAACATTTTATCATTTTGTTTCTTGTATTAGACAGATGCAAATCTGTGGAACATGGAATGATGGAACAGAATGAAGGTAACAGCAAACAAGAGGATGACCAACAACTTTTATAAAAAAAAAATTCTCTGAATTTTATTACAGTGATGGCATTTTATATCAATTATTGCAATGGTTTTTCCCTAAGATGGTTAGAAAAAAGAATTGTGTTGTCCTCTACTGAATTTACATCAGTTAAAAAGCAAGCATGTTTCAATATTCCTCTTTTTCCAAAGAAAATGTAAATAATTTCTTTATTTTTTCATAGGATTTACATATTTATTATTTTTTTATCACAGTTTAGTGATTCATTTCTACAGCTGAACAGCTGAGTATTCTTCCACTGTATATATTGATGTTCTGGAGACACAGGTTAGCATGTTCATTGACTTCTATAGCTATTTTTCTCTCTTTGTCAAGACAAAGACCAAAATGGTGTCCTTTCTGAGCATGTTCTTCACAGTTTAATGCGCTAAATTGGCAAGTCTTATTAGTTTTAAGTCCACTCAAGTGAAATTTGTTGCTGTTAATACACCCTTCCCAGCCCCCTCCCCCCAACAAAACTAAATTATGAATTTTCCTGATATAAAATCTGAGTTTGGGTTTCCGAGCTGAGCTCATGCACACATTGTTGCTGATGATGTCTGGCGCATTTGGACGTACTTCCCTTTCTCAGCCAAATTATTGGTTCATCAATGACACTCCCATGTCGTTACAGTCTGTGCTGTGTTCCCATCAGTCACCAACACAGTTTGATTAAGGCACTCAATTATTTTTTTGGTTTTTATGGTAGGTCCGATGCAATTACAGCCAATCCTGAACTTTGTCTAATTGCAGTTCCAGTGTGCACGGCCTTCGGGCAGTCGGGAGTCAATACGCGTCCGTTTTCTCCCACGCTCCCTGTGATGGATAATCTGGCTTTGTTTCTTATGGCTTCAGAAAAGGTAAGCTAGGTTTGAGGAAGAAGCAGAAGAGAGGAAAGTGTTATAATGTTTCTGTCCTTCAGCCAACCAGGACACAGCAAACACCAAAATACTAAATTTTAGACATCTGCATTTTTTCATGTTAATGTTAAATATAAAAATAGTAATCATCATAAATATTATACATAGAACTTAAGTCTACTGGGGAAAAAATACGAGCAATTCTGAGGATACATTTCATTACAATAAATTGTTACTGATTTAAATATAAAATCTGAATTTGATAATGAAATTAACTGAAGAGGTAATACCTTCATCTAACTAAGTTTATATACAGTGAGAAGACCTTTTGGAACCTGAAAGCATTAGCATCTGTGAATAAAGTTATGCACAGGTGTTTATAGGCTTTGACCTTCGTCTAGGAATATCAAGATAAAATATAACTGCTGAAAATTTTTTCGAAATTGCAATAGCTGTGTTAGCTATCCCTCTGGCAATTCTACCATTTAAATCTAAAGGAATTATTACTTATTTTCACAGGGAAAATATTTAGTATCAGGAAATATGAGAACTGTCCTCAAATTTCTTTCATATATATATTTTCCTACCATTACAGAAGGTGATAACTTTCAAAGAAAATGTAATTTATTGACAGAAAATACAGTTTTCTGCATTTTTCTACATTATGTATAAATTTTCCATAAGAAGGTTTAAATTTTTGTTACTTTAAAATCTTTAGTTTCAGGTAAATCAGAACAAAATATCTTGTTTAGGGACTAAATTACTCAAGCAAAGAATCTGGATTTGTTAAAAGATTTACAGTTATGCCATCTAACTTTGGTCAACCAAAAATCAGTAGCCTAATCTAATAGGGCTTTCTCATGTGATTATAAAAAAAAGTCAAGATGACTAGTTTAAAGTAAATGACTTCCAGTTAACTAAAATTGGGTTAAGTGTCTAAGGTCAAAGAATGCAGCAAGGCACCCTAAATATACTACACTGAAAGAGATTTCAGAGATAACCAGCTTAAGATATTAATTAGTGGGGAAATCTGATTTCTAATCAGGAAAAGCTATGTAAATAGAGTGCAGGGATGCGGTCTGAAATACCAATTGGGAAAAAGGAGATAGGAGAGTGCATTCACATAGGAGCAAAGGGATAACAAACAGCATAAAGTCATTTTGTTTGCTTTATTACTAATCTCTACATTTTGAACTTTATCCCTCTGAGCCCAGTTTCTCCTTCTGAGGTAGCAGTGAAATCCTGAGCTGGTGTTTGATATGTGGAGTTAATTTTATATGTGAGTATATAGGGATGAGGAAGAGTCCTTAAAACTCCCAAACATTTCCACTGCTTCTGGTGGACTTCTGTGGAAATACACCAGTCTAATATTGCATTGTTATCAGCAGCACCTTCAAAAAGAGTTGTCAAAAATACCGCCGCTGTTTGTGGCACAGCCGGAGCTTGGATTTAAAAGCAGCTTTCCAAACCAATTACCCTAAAAACTTCAGCCCTCAAAAGCACCCAAATTCAGGAAAAGGCCTCAGCTTACAGAGGGCATTATGGCATTCCCCTTACACTGAAAAAACTTGGCTTTGGTAAAGGACATCCTTTGAAAACTTTCCCTGCTGCCACTATACTTTGTGACAGGGACTGTTACCAAACATATCTTGCTTTAAAACAACACCCAGATACAAAAAGGGTGGCAGAGGTGATGAGGAAGTGGGGACCTGGGCCTATACATTACCAAAAACTTCAGCTACTTCCCAGCAGCAAATAAAAATCTCTTCATTTGCAAAGCACAGACACAATGCAGTGTGGTATAGATCCACGTGGTGCATGTCCTGAGTCCCATTGCAAATGGTAACCGCAGAAGCGCAGAGAACACGTTCTGCTCAAGGGCAAGAAAAAGCTAAAGGTGCTTTAGTGTGGGAGAGGGATGAGAGTCCAAACCAGATTAGAAATCAAACTTGGGTGGAAAAGGGACAGCTTACTCCAGATGTGCTAAATTTCCCAGAAAGCCATCAGTGTGTACCAGAGTTTCTCCAGCACATTGATCAGCTACCTGTTCATGGCCATTCAGAGTTTCCCACCAGGAAATCAGAGTGAGAGCACTCAGGTTTGTATGGGATATACCAGTTGTATGTAACTGCTTTAGTAGCTCAGTCTAAATAACTTTCTGGCCATTGACAACACACTCAGGACAGAAAGACAATAAAAGGCATCCAGAGGAAAAAAAAAAGAAAAAAAAGAGAACAACAAGAAAAAAAAAAGAAGAGAACAACACTTTCTCAGCAGCCTTCCACAGAAATGCTGCAAGGAAATAACTTTTGTCCTCTTAAAGCAGAGACTAACAACAGCTCAGCAACACACCACAGGACAACTCAGACACTTAAAAAGCCAGAAAGAGCAGGTCAAACTTGTACTTGGGACAGTGCCGTAAAGCCAAGTAAACAGGTAAGTGTCTGCTCTGCATTTTAAACTATGCTATAGGTAACAGGCAGGCTAAAACTCTGCTTAACTGTGCTGCTACAATTTCAAATTTATGGCCTGGATGGAGAAACAGTTTCAGGAGTGGCTGGGATAAGAGGGAAAAGTCTCGGTGTTTACTGTGAATATTACCCAAACTGTGAAAGTCTCCTTACAGTAAGTGTATGTTGTTAATAGTGATAACGTATTTTCACATTTGTTATTAGTTTTGATTAAATTAGTTGTGGAATTAATCACGCGAAAGCACTGACTGCCTTGTTCCTAAGGAGAAATGGGAATTTTGTAAACTGATATCCTCAGTCTGCGTAATATAAATATCCTAGACTGTGTGGGTTCTTTTGTTGTTCAGGCTCCTCTAGTACTTGGGTCACATGGAGGTGTCTTTGGCAAAAATATCTAAGATGAACTTTTAATGAATTTTTCTCTCTTGACTATGACATTGGAAGTATACAAGTCAAAATAAGTACAGTACACACTTACTGAGCCATCCTGTAGCACTTCACCTTTTTTTTTGTAGTTAATTGTAATAATGATGTTTTTCTTTGCTTTTTGTAGTTTTGTAATTAATTTCATTCATTAGTTACAAACAACAGCACTGGATGGGAGAGCAAGAGAAGGCAGCTGAGCTGGAAGCTGGTTCCTGAGCTTCATGGCCCACTGAGAAGGCCATGGAGAGGCAGTGGTGGTGGCTGGCTGGATACTGGGACAACCCCTTCAAACGTCTGTGGGTCTGGGATGAGGAATGCAGCAGGGCTTTGCCTTAGAGCAGCTGGAGAGAAGGATGTTAAGCTCCTCACTGCTCTTGGTATCAGCTCCACTTGTACACTAAGGGCTTAATACTAATGGAAAAACTGCTGTCCTAAAGAAGAGGACTGCTCCCTCCTTAAAGCAAATTTTCTTCCCTGGCTTCAGCAGATGCAACTGCCTGTCAGCCCTTCTGAATGTCTTTATCCCACACATATAGACTAGTCCATTATCATGTGGACCAGTCCAGACATACAGACTTGTCCTTCATTTTCATTTTCAGCTGCCTCAAAGGCAGGGTGAATTTCTCTGAGGTAACTCACATTTCACTGGATAAAACTAAAATAAAAGTCATGGTAATGAATGTTAATTGTCAAGAGGGTTATTTAAGCTATTTTATATTAGTTTACTACATATACAATTAAAAATATTTAATGTTAGCTAAAAAAGTCAGTGTGTTGGTTACTCATGAAGGTTAGAACCACCAAGCATCTTTCTATATTAGCAGGTTTTAGTTCCAATACCATCTCTTTACTCCTTGGATAAATAAACATATCAAAGGTTTCAAAATGCGTAAGACAGACGTATTGCTACAGGAATATGTGCAGCCATCACTTTGGGCTCTGCAATGCCGCCAGCTAAGCAGGGGTTTATGACCAGCACGTGTATGAACAGATGGCAAAGTCCCCCTGCGCAGTGTGACACACAGGCACCTCTCGCTGCCAGTGTGGCCAGGAGAGGATGAGCGGGCCTTGGCAGTCTTCCACATATCAGCATAAGCATTCTTATAAGAAGTTCACTTGAAATTTCTCAGGTAAATATTGCATCAAATAGGCAGAAAATCATTTCAGAAGTCTGTAAATATTTGTTCAAAATCCCAGTGACTTTTTTTGTGAATTTTAAAAAAGTCTGCACCCTAAAATGTTAACTATCAGAAGTTCTGACTGACCCCAAAATGAATTTTCAATAAAATAAATGCAACGTTTTTGTATCTTTTTTTGTGTTGTTTAAAATATATTTTTCCAATAGGAATTCATCTCTGTGTTGCAACAAGTCCCACAGAAATCCAAGCTTTAGAGTAAGGTACTTATGATCTTTTCCTAAACCTTAGTTAGCTCCATTTTTTATTACAAGAAAACACTAAGACTAAAAAAAATTCTACAAGTATAATCAGTGTCTGCTGCACTGGAATCACAGAGCTGCGTGGCAACTGTGGGGATTGTCAAGTCATGCCAAGTTTAGCATGCTCAGCCAATTTGGATCAGGTCAGTATTTGAATGAAAGCTCAATTTTTTTGTCTGCTTTTTTAAAGACTGTATTTCGAATGCATTGCACTCTGTAAACTTGATAAGAAATACGTTTTCTGGGTTTCCTACTTTTATACCAGCCTGGGGACACTGAGTTGTGAGCACATCACTAAAGAATTTAAAGGAAAAAAGCACCCTTCACTTGCATTTTGCACAACGACTTGCACAGGATTACTTCTTTTTAAGACCCTTACTACTGACACTAGGGAGTGGACTTGGGAGATTAATATTAGCACCTGGAATTCCTGGTTCCCAGTTCAGAGTAATGAACACTGGCCTATACTCGTGGAGTCCCCCTGGCACATACTATGGCTCACATTCTCACTAGTGAACAAAGTGCACAGGTAACACATTTTTTTTACATGGGGAAACTGGCAGCTCTGTTACACTTAAAATACACCCAGGGTCGTGACTCCTTCTAGAACAGGGAAGAAAAGAAAACTACACAGAACAGTGTGTTGGGGACAGTTTCCCGGCCAGCCCCGTCCCTCGCGCCCCGAGAACCCACCTATTCCTCGCAGCGCTCCAGCTATCATGCTCAAACAGCATTCTCTGCTCACTCTGTGTTTGCTCTGTACTGTATGGTTCGGTATTGTACCGGCTGTGCCTTTAGGCTGTAAGCTCCTCGGGACAGGGACCTGTTATGTGTTTGGCACACTTCACCTATTGTACAGCGCCGTCTACTCCAGCGCTATATGAATAACAAATAAAAAATAATAAGTGTATCTCCAGTTGTTTCCTACAAGCATTTTTTTTTCCCTAGGTAGCATCGTAAGTATTAAATTATTAATCTCATTTCCCTAGATTTGTGTTTCCTACTTCCACTATAGGGATGGCTCAGTGATTTCAGGAAAATGTAGCTGAAGATTTTTGTTAACAGAGGAGACATGTGGCTTGCTATTTGCAGGAGCAAGGGAGCTCTAGCATGACAGGGTAGGGTGCTAGCTGCACATTCACTTATATAGCAACCAGCATAGATTGGGAGCTACGTAAAAGTTATATTTAGAAGCTCAGTTTGCTGCTGCGTGCCATTTCCAAAGGTCAGAGAGTTGATTTGTCTAATGATTAGTTGGCAAGATACTCACTGTACGGATGAGAGCAAGTACATTAGTAAACCATCCCTGCACACCTACTCAGGGGAGCTATGCAGGATGCAGCTCAGCAGCATCAGCGCTTCAGCCTCCAAAATCACTGCACGAATCTCTGAAATACACTAGTCTTGACCTAGGTAAGGGGGTTTGTTACTGAAAGCTGAGGATGATAATCAAGGTCTATTCACTGGTTAGTGACTCTTTGTGACTATTAGAGTGTGCAAAAGTTGATCTGAAGCGGGATATTGGGGGGAAAAAACAACAACAAAAAAGCCACACGATTAGCATAAAACGTATCAAAAGGAGGGTGAAGGGACAGGGAGGGGAGGAGGGAGAGAAGGTAAAACAACATTTAGACTTCTTGTAACAGTGCCTTTTCTTCCGTTAGGTTAACTATGGTTCAGTGATGTTGCCTATCCTAAATCTTGGTTACAGATAGGGCCAACATCAAATAATAAAGGCTTGCAGAAATTTGTCACTAGTAGAGTGCAAACCTCTAGGAAAACAGACTTTCCAATCAAGTACTGAAAAACTGGCCCTCTGGATATTATTTACGTTCTCATTTAAAACAGTTGTCATCTCTCAACTGATTTGACAACTTAGAGTTGTTCAAAATGTATTTTTCATGTTAAAAATTCCTTGCAATGCAGATGTCTATTAGCAACATTGAATAATATACTGTACATCTGCAGCCAAAAGAACTGAACCACTTTGCACTGAAGTTTTCCAAAATATAAAGCTCTGTTCAGAAGCAAGCACCACTAGACAGACAGGTCACAACACTGCGTAACAGGATGCATCACTCGCTGTAGTAGGCCCTAAGTCCTACCCCTAAATTTTAATACTTTCGGTTCCATATACGTTGTAACCTTCTCTATAAGTTGCTAAATTCTGGGTATTCTGCGAGGAAGTTGGGTTAAAAGTCTGTGCACTCTTTGCCACCTTCATTCGTTTCGCCTCTGCCCTGGACTTGTAACAGAACTCTATCAAAGCCACCAGCATTGCCAAGCCCAAGCCTCCAACCAGAATGTAGAAGACTCCAGCAACGTTGCTGAGACTCAAGGCACTCGTCTTGTCCTGGGAAAACAGAAGTGACACAGTTAACCCTGGAAAATAGATCCCAAGAAGCACAAACCACACACTAAAACATTAGAAATAGACAAATAACAATGTTTAGCTGAAATTTAATGACAGTTGTTTACATACTTTAGCAAAATTTGACCTATCTAGATCTATAAAATATATTTTAAGCAACTAGTTTTCCTGATTGGCATAAAAAATATTCTAAGTATATTGCCAACATATCAGGATGTCATTGCTTGCTTACTGCAAAGCATTACAGAATTAAATAATGAAATGTCNAGGAACTCTCTCAGGATTGACTTCATATGCTACATCATGTGCCTTAAAATACTTATAAAGCTTTATTCTTATGCAGACTATATAATCTTTAGCTAAAGTAAGGAGAGTACTTCTGATTGTAATCTCTATGAAATTTTAACTTACGAAGAATGCAAAAAATGTGTATGTTTAATTTAAAGAGGCACTATTCATTGTGTAATCAGTAGATTGGCACAGTAAAGGTTCCCACGGACATACAGAGGTGACCGGGGCTGATAGCTGGGTTCTGCTTTGTCTGTGCCTTTTTATCTGGCTGGGAGGAGTCTCAGTATCTTGGAGATGACTGTTCCTCTGGTGGCAATTGCTAACGTGATGCTTGCAACTAAGGAGGAGGCAGGACTGAGAAAGACCTGCCCTAATGTAGGTGGTGGATTGAGGCTTTTTCAGCTGTTATTTACAGGTACTCTGTCATACTCTTAAACCGTTTTCACTCCTTTTTTCAAAGCACTTGCCAGAAAAAGTGAAATGTGTTGAAAGCTTGTTTCCCACGCTGGTTTTATCATGGTAAGTCTCGGGACATGCAGGCAGGAAGCAGTCAGTGCCTGTCATTCTTTCCTCTTAGCTGTGGCTGCAGAGGCTGGCATGGAGTCAGGTACTGTGAAGAAATGTCAGACTCCCCAAACACAGGGCTGGCACTGACTGTGGTGTTTCCC
The DNA here is from genome assembly GCA_013400655.1 of Mystacornis crossleyi. Lineage (NCBI taxonomy): Eukaryota > Metazoa > Chordata > Aves > Passeriformes > Timaliidae > Mystacornis > Mystacornis crossleyi. Next base: position 28,081 of record VYZQ01063220.1, read on the forward strand.
AACCATCAGAAAATACCTGGTTCTGGGTCTGTCCCTATATAGGGAAGGAGCTGTCAGCTCCCAAGTAAGGATTGCTGTTTGGGTACGACTAGGATAAACACTGGAAGCTATAGAAACTACTAATTACTGAAGCCTTTCACTTCAAAGCTCAAGTTAAGTTTTCCTTGGCCCTCAAGGAGCCAGGGACATCTCCAAAGGCAGCCAGACACCACCTTCCTGGCCAGCGATGAAAGGCAATCCTTCCTACGAGCATTTCTCCTGTTCAGAAAACTGCTGAGGTAGGCCAGCTCCAAAAGAAGGTGTGAAGGGACACTTCCTAAGTAGTCGATGGGAAAAGTCCATCCCCTCCAGGCAGGAAGGAAGCAACTAATCCAGCCTGCCTCTTCCAAAGCCAAAAA
>VYZQ01063220.1:38042-40542 GCA_013400655.1 Mystacornis crossleyi
CTTAGGCTCTTTTGGTTGGTTTGTTTGTTTGTTTCATTTTAGTAGGAGATTTCCAGCAGCTCTTATGGGAGATGCATGTCCAGATCACCTCGGCTCTTGGGGCACTTCACTTATTTTTGACTGTGTTGGTCATGAACTCAGAGACTACAGCTTGTTACTACATTGCTTACACAATCAGTTGGTGAACAGTCCCACTGATATTAAAGGGGACAGAAACAAAAAATTGGTATGGTTTTCTGTATGTGAGCAAGAACGATGTACTGAAGTCACATATAGGGAATAAATTTAGCATTTATAATTAAATTTCCCATTAAGTTCAGTATTGCATACTTAATATGGCAGTGGAAAATGTCTATATATGTGGGTTTTGTTCAAGCTGCTTAGTGATCCCTGAATTACTAATATTGGGCTAAATCTTCAACTAGAGTAAACTGGCACAGTTTAGGAAAATCGGTGTAGTTTTTTTTTTTTCCAGTGTACAACTGCTGTTTGTAATCATATACAAACAGGATCCAACTGCCTCAAGTTCATGTAAGGACAATATATAGAAATAATAACTAAAATTCCCCTTTATCTACGGAGAAGAATTTGCCCCATGTAGCCATAGTGCTAAACTGCTGTGTGACAGCACAAGAGACCCTGTTTTCACCCATGTGCTGAAGTCGGTGTTGGCACAGCCTGACCTGGGCACAGGGACACTGGTTTGCTAACCTTTCATCATGTTCTCAGTCCTTCTGCCTCCTCTCATGGCTTCTTTCTCATTTCCTCCTATCCTGTCATCAATCACTTGCTGTTGGAAGGGCTGCTTTTTAAGAGCCTCAGGTGGCATTTTGAGCCAGCAACATCAGCAAAATCACAATGCTTTAAGATGGCATTAATGAAGTTCTGGGCTAGCTGTGTTCAGGACAACAAATGGGCAATTATAACATTTATATCACAATACTGAGTGATTCAGAAACCAATATAGAATTGTGGTAGACAAGGATTTTAAAAATGCAATCATAGGTGTACTTGAGGAGCATTTTCATTACCCACTCATGGCTGAGCCATTAATTAAGTTTAAGGCCAGCCTCATCAGCTGAATGAAAAAAACATGGACCACTGTGTTCTCCTGAGGGCTGTCAGCAGAGACCAGAAAGGATCTCCATCAGCACAGCTTCTCTCCACTCACATTTTTATAAAAAAATGGAGCAAAGTGGCAGAAACAGTATTTCAGTACCTTTCCATGCACCACATGAAATGATGGCATACAGTTAGGATCTGAGGTAATACTTTCAAAAGTACTCAAATGACTTGGGGAACTCACTTTTGTCTTCAACCATGAGCTAATTAATCAGGTCACTAAACCACAGGTGGTTCACACGGGGCAGCTTTCTGAACTGTCTTTCTGAATTTTGGAAGATTGTCCCTTAAAGGGAACAATAAATGGGGAGGCTAGAAGTGATCTTTTAAGAGCAGAGAATGGAGGTAAGAGACATCTTGTTTTACAGAGCAGTACAAACCTTTGGAGAACAGCTGAACTCTCATGAAGCTCCCTCATCTCCATAGTCCTATGTACTATCACGAAGGGTTATTGTGGGTCTAGATTCTCATATTCTGACTAATGAATCTCAAATAGTAACAGCACAGTTATCAGTCAAGCCTCAGGTGCTGTATTTATTTCAAGAGAAGAGGAGTTTCTTATTCTCATTTATGAGAGTGCAAAGCCCTGTAATTTAAACTGGAGCTTCTGAAAAAGCTCAGGGTTTGTTCTTTTTAAATTCAAACAATGAAAAGAAGTATTCTTAAACTTCTTAAGAAGGTAAGAACTTAGTTCAGGACTTATTGGTAGCTATCAGGTTTACAAAAGTAGTGCACAGTGTCCTGGTTATTCCACTAATGATAATTTGCTAGCAGAAAAAAAAAATAAAATACTTAAAGCTCCATTAATTCAGTAGAAAGGGTCTTGATTTCAATTGATCAAGACTGTTTCTGAACAAGGAAATGAATTGTATAGATGATAAATGGCTAAGTAACCCTTTGGGGAATCAGCCTGGCTGCAGTTTATAGCCCTAGATGAGATGCTGCTGCGATGCAGACTTTGAGAAGTGTGGGAATGCCTGCTCACCTGCACGACGTGCCTGGTTCTACCAAACGTGGGCAGTGCAGGCACGTGATAGACCTGGAGCTCCCCAGGACCACTGGTACTGCCTACTCACTCAGCTGTGCCTGGGAAAAATTGTGGCAAAACAGGCCCAAGGTCAGATGGATGCTCATGGCAGGCTGTATATAGTCCCAGAACCACGGGTTGAGCTCCATCATGTTCTCCACCCTTTGCTAACACTGTCCTGCCCACCACATTGTCTGTTGTATCCTGAACTGCCTGTGTCACCTATTGTTTATTTCCACTGGCAATGCGTTCCTTCCTCCCTCCTGCATTCACAGGTCCCCTGTTTCTCCACAAACCACATTCCTTGCCTTTCTGTTCTACTTGTTCCCCCCAACTCCTTTTTCTGTCACC
>VYZQ01063220.1:45542-53287 GCA_013400655.1 Mystacornis crossleyi
CACCTTTCATTTGGGTATTCCAAGATGAATTAAAAACAACTAAGTGATGTCTTTGACAACTAATATAAGTTTTGATGTTTAATTTTCACGATGAAGGGAAAGAGCTTCCTCACTTGCCAAATGTTCAAATTTATTTTTCACCGCATTAAAGATTATGAAGGAAAACTTTCCCACAGTCATTTAGAGAAGCTGCAGCTGGTTGATAGTAATACTAGAGTAATAAATAAATAAATGAAACCCATTCATGAGAGGGTTATTTAGCTGGGTTATTAGCCATATCCATAGACAGTTTCACAGCACAATAGAGAAATGGAAATAAAAAGGATGAAGAAGTAAATGTGGATTTGAGCTGCAATCATCGCTCCAAAATTAACTGTATTGTTTATAAATGTAACACATTATTATCCTCATCATGTCTAGTAGGCCATGTAAAACCAGGTTAGTTTCACACTGCTTTCTCTGTTGCTTTGTTATCCAGGTCCACCTCAACATGTGGAAATAAGTAATTTCCCTCTGGGCAGCAAAACACAGAGACCCTTTGCTCAGCGCTGCTGTACCTCCCAGATATGTTATAACTGAGAGCCTAAAACGTGCAATGGTGACTGCATTGAAAATTATACACCAAGACCTCAGAGCCAGGCTAGGTCACCCAAACTCATCCTAGACAGTGCTTCGTTCTGCCACAGAGGAAGGCATTTGGAAATCTGAGTTTCCAGGGCAGAAACTTTTCTTTCATCTCAAAAATTAGGACTGTATCCTCAATACCACACTTTGTCCAAACTCCCACTAAAGACAATGTATTCCTCAATAAAGGGACTGACGTCTTTGCAAGAGTCAGGGTTTAATAGTAGAAAGCAAGCAAGGGCTTTATTATTTGACTGTCAATGCTTGGTGTCACTGCACAGTCCTGCCTTTTCCACTACTCAGAAGAAAACAGAGTCCTTGTATGCAATAGTCAAGCCAGTTCAGAAAAAACTGCAGCCCTCACTTCACAAGTACTTTGGGTGCATGGACAGTGATTTCAATGTATGGATCACAGCTATTTTTAGGCAGCCTTTAGAATTACAGTATGAAAAATGTGATGAGAATTAAATCATTATTACTTATTTAAAATTACTGTCCATCTCCCTATAAATAAACAGCAGTAAGCACTTGAAAACATTAATTAGTATCACTTCTTTTTTCTAAAAGAGCCTATCTGTGCCAACTGCATATACACCTTACACAGTTATCAAATGATAAAACCGCACAAACAGATGACAACACGACTACCCAGTCCTTTGCAAAATAACATCAGTGATTCCAAACAGGGATACCTCATTTGTTACCCAAAAGAGTTGCAGCAGGGTGTTTGTCCAAAGGCCGGGGAAGCTGGCAGAGAGGTTTGCTTTGATTTCCAGTGAGTTTGGGTCACATCAGTGGTTAGCAGTTGACCCATCTGTTAGACTTCAGTCTGTAAGAAGCAGTGAGGGAGCCATGCAACAAATGACCTGAACACCATGGTGCACAGCACTGTGGTATCCAGCTCATGTACACGCTCAACCACAGGAGGGGCATTTCCACAGCTGGTAAAGACACACAGAGGTCCCTGCACCACAAGGGAATGAGATGGAGGTCCAGGCTAGGGACCACCACAGCCAACATCACAAGCACTGCTGGAAATCTGAGACAGTCATAGTGGAACATCATGAAAAGGGACACCAAATTTTGCCTAATGCAACGCTTTCAACATCAATTTCAGCACAGCAACACAGCACTCTGTAAAAATCAGGAACTAAAACATGAAATGCATTCTGCCCAGTAAGATCAAGCCTGTTCTCACAGCCTAATGCCCAGAGCTTGAATACACACAACAGATAGCAAAGACTCTCTTCAGCCTGGTTAGGCTGAATATGTATCCAGATGTACGTATACTTGTATGCAAATATGTATACTGTCAGCCACAGCTGCTTTGTGTTTAGGTCATTCAGTTCCCAAAATCTCTGGATGCACCATGGTTCATAGGGTAGGTGAAAAGCACCACCCATCTGCACCATTTAGCATCATCCCCAAATACAATTTCAACCATTCAGCCTTGGCCTGGTTCATGGAAGCTGATGTAAGGTCTCAGAATATCTGCTTTTGAATACTAAATACTGGCATAAAAGCACAGAAAGGTCCCTAAGTACTCATTACAACAAAGGCAGAGTCTCTGCTGTAGGCATTTAATAACAATCTTTTAGGCAGCCAGTAGAGCTTTGCCAGGAAAACTTAAATGTCTTAGCTATTTAAACAGCTTTGACATTTTCCTGAATCCCTTTCTTGAACTTAGTCTCATAAATTCTGTGTAACCGGCATGTTAGATAGCAAAAAAACTTCCCTGCATCCTGGGGAGATTCTTAGCACAATTCTGCAGTTATCATCAAAGACAGCACTGTTGTTTCACTGTTGTTTCACTGTTGTTTGTTTCACTGCTTAGAGTTGAAGATGTTGTTCACTTGCAACAGTGAACGAGCAAGATGTGCAAAAATAGCATGACTCACTAATGGACCGTACATACACAAAGACAGCCTTGTTGAAATTGCAGCCATACTGCACAGCCCATCATGCCAGAAATGCTGGGGCCGCCACTGCAGCTGCTGAGGTAGAAGCAGAGCAGCGATCCCAACCCTCCAAAAGGCTTTTCACAAATCCTTCCCACAAGGGATTTCAAAGTCTCAGAAATTGCTCAGTCACTTAGAAGTCACGTGGTGCAGAGAGATGGCATCTCTGGTTAACCTCAGACTCTCTGAATATACAGCAAGGTTCAACAAGGATGAATATTACATGAACAAAGCCCCATACATGACGTATGGACCAACTGGCAAAATACAGAGGCTTCCTTTCTATTACGATAAAATACGTGACCACATTGTCCTGTAAGTTTGTTGTATATATACTCCTATAGAACTGCTGCATGGAAAGAAGGAGGGATCACTAAACTACTGCACAATGGGAAGTAAACCCACAGATGTGGTGGTGCATCACCACTAAAGATACAAGCTTTCCTGGGACTGCAATATCACAGCCAGGGCTGGCAACTGATGATGTGTCTCAAGCAACTCCAAGCTCATTTTCTTCCTTGCACTTTGGATGTCTCTCCCTGCAGCTACTTGCTGGTGCAGCCATCATGCAGACCAGACCCTGGGCAGTCCTGGTGCAGGCTGGAGGGCATCCTCCCAGAGGAAAAGGCAGAGAGGGTGCTAGGTGAAGCCAAGTTCAGTGACCTCATTTCAGGGATGTGAATTGCAGTTATTCTTTCATGATCTAATCTGTATCCAGCCCAGGTGGCTTGGGAAGAGGAGGCCACAGCTGCCAGGAGCCTCTCCTCACTCCCCAGCCTAGCGCTTCCTGGATGCAGCTGAGGATCTGTCTTAAATGTGCTTAGAGAAACCCAAGTGGGTGCATTTTTATAGCTTGTATATATCATCCATTCAAATGATTTTTAACAGGAAGAATTAAAATGCAACCTTACCAAGCAAAAAATTAAGACCTGCACATCCTTTGAGCTGTTTATTTTACCCATGTTTTGAAAAGCACTGATGGCAGATTGTAACACAACACAAATGTAGTGCAGTTTAAGGGTGTTTGACAATTCATCAAGAGAAATTAAGTGTAAAGCTGCATGGCACTGGATGAATAGGTTTAATAAATTAGGAATGAAACAAGCACTCTGGTAATGAGAAAGATGTAGCCAAAGCTTACATCACTGTGTACTCAGAAGGCTTGAAGGATCAATAATGTAAATATTAAAAAGGAGAGATAATACATGAACATTTTTACAAGAAAAACAACCTAAACTTTAATGACAAAAGGCCTGCTTTAAAAGCATGTCCTCTTAAACACATTCAAGACCTTACAGGGGTAATATTTTTACTGGGATTTATAAATGTTTGCATGCTCTCATGTTACTTGTAGGAAAAAACTGTATTCATTCATCAAGCATCAGTCAGCATAGCAGTCATCAAAACGTTTTCACATGCTAGTTCAGACAAAATAGAATCCTTGGCACTTGCTGTCATAGCTTGTCCAGCATTTCTATTAACTAAAGAGCTGCTAATATTCATTCATGTTGTGAGTCTTCACAATATTACTAGCTCTTCTGCAGTGGGTCTCTCAGCCTTTTCTGCTAAGTGGTTCCATTTCTATATTCAAGCTTATCGAAGAAAGGACATGATCAGCCATCTCAGCACAATGCTCAGGCCGAGCTCAGGACCCACCAGAACAGTGGATGCCTCCTGAATTCCATCTTGCAAAATTCACATACCTCTGACGAACTGACTGGCCTGTAGAAAGCCAAAGTATTGCAAAAAAGCTCTGGGCAGGTTCTGTGCTGCATTAGAAGCTGATGCTTTTTAAAAACGTTATCTTAAAATCCCCTGTCCATCTGCATTTAAAACACCTCTTACAGAAAAATATATCAAAATATTAGTCAAAATATAAGAATAAAGTATTTTTACAAGAATGTATATTTATTGGTATTTATTTAGAGATGGGAAATTTATGGCAGCACTCAGATGCTTTTCAATTGTGGCTAATTAAAATAAGTATAGCACTCTTCATTTAGTCATCCAAATAAGATGGTTAATTTCCAGGGGCAGTGAGTATTTACAGCTTCTATGTATATCCTAAGTATAGTGCACAGTTTAGTTCCTTGAGCTGAGCTTTGTAAACAAATACAAGCCAAACTGACACCTTGAGGATCAGCAGGAGTTCCAATTAATGGAAGACCCACTGCTGCTAGAAATTGCCATAGCTACTTTGAATTCAAAGAAGTTCTGACAATTTACACCAGCTAGAGGTCTGATGACTGTAGTTTAAAATATTTATATAGATTGAAAGCTGTTTTGCAGCAAGATATTCCAATTACAGTATGAAAACACTTCTTGGCACCAGCAATTATATATATATTTTGCTTGTGTAAAGACAACAGCAGTTGACCTGGGATTACAACCCAGCTCTGTTTTATACAAAGCTTTGCTGTAAATAAAAAACACATAAAATTGTCCCTAGAGAAACTGTTCCTATTGGTTCAGTGCACAGTCTCTAGCAGCAGAAGAAATGCTGGTTTCTCCCAATTCTGAGCTATTTTAATTTTTGCTAACAGCTACCTAATTCTGTTCTCATTGAGCAGTGCTTTTTTTATTTTTTTTTCCAAAGCACAATTTTTCTTGCTGGTTCCACCATAAGCAGGATTATGTGAATAGGCTGCTGTAGTCCAACACCTGCAACTCAGAATACATGTTTTAAAGGCTTAGAATAATAGAATCATAGAATGGTTTGCGTTGGAAGGGACCTTAAAGATCATCCAGTTGCAACTCCCCTGCCATGGGCAGGGACACGTTCCACTATCTCAGGTTGCTCAAAGCCCCATCCAACCCAGCCTTAAACATTTCCAGGGATGTGGTATCCACAACAATGCTGGTAACGGGTGCCATTGTCTCACCACACTCAGCAAATCCCTGACTTGAGTGGTATATTTCAAAAGTGTCTGAGCACCAGTGTAACCCTGTCTCCACGCTGCAAGAATTGCTCTCAGGATAAGCTTAGCCCACTGCCAAGTACCTCAAAACTCTCTTTCACCTCAGAAACATTAGTAACCCTGAGCCATTTGTGGTTTTTATATATTTGATACTGCTGAAAGCATTTACAGTAGTATTTTTAAAACTGAAATGTGCAAAGTGAGCATGTTTAAGTACATGTCTCTCCCCACCAATACATAATGCTTTCAGATGGGGCAACATTCACCTCTGGCATGGCTGGCCAGAAAGCCTTTTGCTTTTCACGCCTTAGGTGAAGCAGACCTTGACTCACAGTTTTGTTGCAGCAGGATGTTTGGATGCTGTTTCACCTGCCTCTCAAGTGACTCCTAAGTTTAGGGTCCCCCTACTGAAAGAAAATGGCAGTATTGGCCCAGGCAGGTAGGGGTTTCATGGCAAAGCACAGTACGTGGTTCAGAGCCAGGCAGAGGTTCCATCTGGGTTGGATAAGCATTGCCAAAAGTCAGGGAGTAGCAGCTTGAGGTGAGGGTCACAGCAGTGAAGATCCATCATGTCTCATGCTGTCTCTCTCCTCTCCTACTCAGACTGCGTTACTGCAAGCCTCTTGCAATGACATTATATTTTGTTACTCAGGCACATGTTGAAACTCCTTATGTCTCTCCATCTCAAGAAAAAGCCAAATGCTGCAGTTTACTGCCTGCACAACTGATCTAATTATTTTTCGAATGGATGATTTTACAGGACTGAAAACATTATTCACCGTTACTGATCTTGGCCAGAAGATTTAAATTTTCCTTTATATAATATCTTAACAGTATTTGTAAGGCATTTTAAATTTATGCTTCTGAATGCTACAAAGTGACTATTTTCACCCAGAATGAGGCTAGGAAAACATACTTCTTTCGGATGCAATTCAGTGCTTATTGAATAGAAGTATGGTGTGGGTCCTCATAACTTAGAAAGTTGTTCCTTCTTTATATCCACCTCAATCCATTTGATATCACTGATGGATTACTGGACAACCTATTAAGATCACTGACTGTGGCTACCTTATGCAGAGGAAAATTTTACTAGATAAAAATCTTCCAGAACAAAAGCAGGTGACAGCTGTTTCAGTAGCTTCTAATTTTTCACCCCATTCAACATGTCCTAGCAGGGGCAGAAATTTTGCACATGTGACTGAGTATTTCACAGCTTTCCTCTGCAGGCAGACCGAGTCCTAAGTTGAATCACCTATACCAGAAGAAATGTTACTCTGATCTCCAAAAAGAGTCAGAACTCATTGCTGAATCTCACTGCAAATCATGGAAAATAAAATATCCTGCTGGGCTAACTGCAAAAATTAGGTTTTCTTGTTCCTAATCAACCTCATATCTCAGTGTGCTATATAAATGTATATTCTATTTAGTGGGTAGCAGGGCATAATAATAAACCCGAGATTATAATGCAGTATTGAACATAGCTGGCATTTTTGGAGATTTGGTTCAAATTTGGCAATATTTCAAAAGATTTCACTCTCAGACTTCTCCAGTTTTTCATTAATGTCAGGCTGAATCCACCATTTACGAACATACAATGATGGGTAAGAGGAGCTACATCTGAAATGCTCTTCTCCTGTTTTCTACCCATATGTTGCTGTATTTTCCTTCTTGCAAGCATCAGGATCTCACAAGAGCACCTGATTAGTGTAAGATGTCTTTAAGATTCAGAAATGGCAGAAGAACATCAGTAGTCACGACGGAGTGACTTCTACAAGTAAAAGTGCTCAACTGAGCATCTCTGAATGCCTTTTTCATAAACTACCTCACCATCAGCTTATGATTCTCCATAAAATATGATAAAAGTCCTCTATCTTAGGTAATATTTCTGAGATGTCCTTGGAGAAGAGTCATACAAAAGGAGTTGCATTTAACCAGTTTCAGGGTGACAGATAGAGGTATCTGTAGCAAGACCTACAGTGAGAGAAAAAAACCCCAACTTCTGCCATCTTCCCAGAACCTGCATTTGGAAAAAAAAATACCACTGCTGTTCTCAGAATTCATGGAGTAGCCACATTCAGTTGAATTCATAAAATGAAGCATGGCCAGCAGGTCAAAGGAGGTGATTCTGCCCCTCTACACCACTCCTGTGAGTACTCCATCCAATTCTGGGGACCCCAGCACAGGAAGGACAGGGACCTGTTGGAGTGGATCCAGAGGGGGGCCAAAAAATGATCAGAGGGACAAA